>LYUA01001443.1:16424-29212 GCA_002093875.1 Calopteryx splendens
GATACCCCTTTCGTCGGGACCAATGATTTGGTTCGTAAGAACGAAAACTTTGTATAAACATTGTTTGTGATAAGGAGAGTCAACTGTAATGATCACAAAGCTCCCAGCAGGCAATTCATAAAACTTGAAATTCATGGAATAATGCATTTTAATCCTAGATTTAATGTATTCTTACCTATATTAGGGCAACTTTAAGACTTGAAACAGTAGGTCATTTAGTTTGAGACATCTACTTCAGGACTGCTTATCAAGCATGATTTGCATATTTAATTGAACTAAATGGTATTGGTACATCCAATGGGTACATTGAGTCGTCTAGGAAATTCAGCTAGAGGGCTGGCAGAGTTAGATAATGGACTAGTAATACAATAGACTTGACAGGCTCTTGGACAGTAAGTTAATAAAATCAGCTAAATGGAATGCATGTTTGTCATGAGAATTGAAATTAATTGAGGAAAAGGAATCTTAAATATGAGTGGACATTCTTTTGAAATGTTTTGAACCACTGGTGCATAGGATTGTTGTTCTTTTCTGTGTCACAGTGTCCATTGACAACTTTGCCTGGAGCATTTACTGTCATAGTTAGATATATGGATAGGGAATGCATGATTTCTCAAGGGTCACCTCACAATAGTTGAAAAGATAGTTTATGAGAGGATCAGAGCAAAGTGTTTCGACTTATTTTCGCTAGAGTATGAATGCCCACTTTTTATTGAAACAACATTTAAATTTAGACAAGCAAAGAAGTGAAAATGGATGCAAGAATTTTGAAAAACTTGAGATTTCACTTAATTGCATAAACAATTCAAAATCATTATTTAATCATATTATGAGAAAATCACAATTTTAAAATTGCACAATTTCTTTTAATTTTGCAAAACAAATCATGACCCTACTATGATACAGTCATGAATTAGGGACTTACATCAAATGTGACTCAATTCTGTTGCTGTTAACATTTTTTCCATGCTGATCATGCTCATCAACAAAATAGAAAATTTGGGAGTATGCGAGAAACTAATGGTTAAGTCACTAATATAGCTTATGCATTATGTTTCTGAAATAGAGTGCGTAGAATTTTTCATAAACTTTTGACTAGTTGTGGCTCATTTCCTGGTTTTTATTGGTTCTGTTGAAGTTTCGGTTAGAAGCCCCAGATCTTGGTTCTAAATAATATCACGATTGACTTTTGCTTTGCTTTAGTTTATTCAGTAAGCTAAAATTTTCCTGGGACCATTTAACTGGATGTCTTGAGTAATATGAAATGCCATGATACACTTCAAGTAAAATATATAGCGATACCAGACTGAATGACATTAAAAATATTCATTTAACAATCATTTACTATATTTGCCTGAATGCTAGCTGTTTTTTATAATAATTTGTTTTGAAAGAAATCATTGATCAGGTTGAATTAATTCTTCAGGAAAAATTATTTAGTTTGTTTGGCTACGCTTTTTTTATTATAAACAATACCATTTTTATTGTATTTTGTTGTAATTGAAAGAAATTTTTTGGATTCTTATTGCTTAAATATTTGTACCCTGTGCATAGGAATGCGGGTATTAGTTATTCCTGCATTATTAACTTTAGTTATTCGTTAAACTTTAATTAAAATTTGGGTATTTTCTAAGCAGATGTTTACTCTTAATTCGATGATGAATTTTGATGCTCAACTGTTTGAATTATGATAACGTAAAATAAAGAGACTTCTTCTCCGAAGACTCGGAAACAACTGTAACTCATCTTTTTAGAAACAGAAAAACACAGCAGGAGATGTTTATAGTTAATTATGTAATGGATGATTAAAAAGTGATAGCAAAACTACTTGTGAAAGAGCGTAGCATTCACGACACAATTGTTTGAACTGCATGTGACTTCAAAACTCATCCCTTGGAAATATCTTTTGAATGTAGAATGAGAATGATATTGGAGGAGAGGGTGATGTAGCACAATATAATTCATTATATTAATCTCTCAAGAGTGCTGTAAGGCATAGTTTTGATAGTGAAATGATGCTTTCAGCTTAAAATCAATGTAGCAATGGGAAACCTTGGGAGCACCTGCTATGTTCCTTCAGGCATGAGCCCTTTTTTCACTTGCTGCTGGAAAATAATGAACATTTTCGATAACACCATTTTTGTACGCTACTTGAAATGTTGTGCACTCTAGGGCAGTCTATCACAATATTAACAACAATGGATGAAATTATTACAAATGAAAGAAGACTCACAGGTTTGGGTGACCACAAAAATGCCATGAAAAGAATTCATGTTTTAAAATGGTACCGAAGTAAACCTTATACAAATGAGATGTAAAACAAATTCTAGGTTGTCCATGCATGCCCATATTGCTTCAGTATAAAATTTTCCGAAGATAATTTTTTAAAAAACGAATTAAACATTTTTGGGGGAGTAGCTATATTAATGCAGATAGAGTATTGCTTATCTGATGATCATTTAAAATGTTGATTTAAATGTTTTAATTAGCTATATATTATTAAAAACTAATTTAAATGAAGCAATAAATGAAATATTAACAAAAACAGGTGTAATCAAAGCCATGAAAAAATGTGAGACAAAATTATCTTTTCATCTATCCACTGTGAAAATGTATGCAAATTACAGGTTCAGGAACATAAATTAGATTTTTCTCTTTTATTAATGTTTCTATGTAGGAAATGCTGGACTATAAATAATGGTTGAATTGATGTTTCAAATGATTCTGGATATGTGCTGAAGTTTCACTGTATAAATATCAGTTCTGGAACCAATGTTTTTTGTTTCGATTCTGGTTTTGGTAGTATTCTCAAGAACTGGTGGAATTGAAAGACTGAACTAAACCATCTCTGCTTGACGCCCTTGAATCTTGTGTTCCATTATTTACTTCATATCCTGTTTGAAAGACAAGTGACAGAAAGGAAATGTTTTGTTGAAATTCATGCCAGAAAAGGTGAAGGTCATTGTTCAATGAAGTTTCATAATCATTTAAATACCTATTATTCTCCTCTACATAGAAAATAAATAATTTCTGTGAAGAACAGTTGGAGCATGATTCCAGGTAGAAAATCTCACTGTGAGTTGAAAGGTTTCTTATCTCTGAAAACCCCTTGGTTGCTCTGAGAAAAGTAAAACCCTGAGAACACTGGCTGGAGTGTGACTTAAGGGCTTCTCTATTTTTTGGAGTCACACTCATTCCTAAGAAATGTATTTATCTCTCAGAATACTTACCAGGAATCAGTAGAATAATCTAGATAAATCCAGATTCAGAGTTCTGGTTCTTTTAGTTTCATTAGGCTATGAATGTAGAGTAAAAAACCACAGCAATCAGCCCTGTTTGTATGGTAGGTGAGGGTGGAATTCACCTCAATGTAAGTTCAACGGCATGTAGAGTTCGCTCATCAGGGTAATGAGACCAGTTCCTTTTCCTGTTCCACCAAACAGAATAAACCATGTACAAAGCAAAAGGGTGGATGTTATATCTGAGCTTTTCTCTTCTATCTTAGTGAATGGGGCAGGGAAAGGAGCTCTTTAGATTCTAAGACTATTGGTTCTCAAGACCTCCAACACTCTTTAAATACAAAATACAAGTGGGAGATGTGCTAGTTTTTTATGTGATACAGATTTCATGCAGCAAAAAGAGCTCTTATCTATTATCTTAAGAGAAGGTCTTCCTTATTGCCTTAAAAGTCTTTCTTGTTGTTGCAAAGATAATTAAGGAAGTGAATTAAAATTATTTGAAAAAAGAGCATCCTTATGCTCCTATTTAGGACCACACAACCATTGGCAAAAACATGTAATGCACCTTAAGTAACTGTGTGGATGGTCAGGGTTGATCAACTATTTGTTCAATCTTGACATGACTAGGAACCTAAAAATAGTGGTTAAATGTAGCAATGGATGTTTTTCCTGAGCAAATGATGAATTTTAATAAGTTAAAAAAATAAAAAATAGGAACTCAATTGTTAATGCTGTGTAGTTTTGGAAGACAGAGTTTCAATTGCTATCAACAAAATTGTGTTGCAATAATTTTTTCAGATGCCTTCCTCATTTCAGTTAAATAATTATCGTTTTGTTCACAGTTATGTTGAGATACACTCTTATGATTTTTCACGTTTCATATTGATCGTTTCGATCTTTGACCAGGACCTCCATCTTTCCTGCTCGCAAATATTTTCCCTCAGTCCAGGTATTTTTCTGATGCCTAATAGTGGTTGTGATGTTGATAGTTGACTTACTGGCCCTGGGGTACACTTTACCTACAGGCATTCACCCTCAATGCTCACAATTATTTTGGACATATACTGAAATCTTGGCAACTTTTTTCCAGGAGTGTTAAGTTTATAAATTATAAAACTATTTAGAACCATTCTAGAAATTTATATTTTTTCAATACTTCACTGATTTTATTTTGTCTAAGTATGTGTACAATCTCTCATCCAATAAGTCTATGCTTCCCATAAAGTGTTTATATTGTTTAATAATTTGCCATTCTGTTTATAATATTTCCTGACCTTTTTGAAATACTTGATGATTGCTCTTGGCAACAGAGTTGGTGGACTAAAGTAAAACACAATTTTCATTGTACACAAAATTTGTAGGAAGTGGTTAATCACAGTTTTCCCTGACTTCGTTGAACTTGGGACAAATATCACCGTGCTTTATGCTTCATCATCACTGCTGCTATTGTTACTGTATTCAATGATTATTGTTTTATTTTTTCAATGAAAGATTTCATTTTCCGTCAGAATCTGAAAACTAGTAATCATCACTCGAGTTTCTTGAATTTTGGATGCTATTTTCACTTTACCATCTTCTTCCATTAATGAATTTTTGTAGTCCGCTAATTTTTCATCATCTACACCAGGTGCGAAAATATATTTAGAACTTAATGCAATTTTTATTATCAAAAGGCTGCTCGTATACCTCAAAGGCAATAGCTCAACCAAGAGCAATAATCCATTCATAAACAAATACAGCTATAAACTTACCAGGTTACTTTACTTTATATAGGATTTGTATATTACATTGTAATGTATTGTAGCTACATTGCAAGAAGAGAAAAATGTTTTGAAAAGTTTTTCCATTCTTCTACTATGTGGAGTTAACTGTGAGGATCAAGTGCAAATATTTAAAATCATGCTGATTTATCTTTGACTAAAACTCATTATAATAAAATAAATCCCTAAGTGAGTTAATTATTTGGAAAAAAGGGTTTAATGAGCTGAGATTGATTATAAGGTTTTACGTTTGAACTCTTTAAGGTGGCCTACTTGCTGAAAAAATAAGGTGTATAATAAATTTTAGGATGATATGTATTGCTCCTTATGCCTTAAATTTTAATGAAATGTAATCCTAGCTATTAGAGCATAAACTATATCTTATATTAGGAGTGTGGGGTTATAAATATAAGAATAAACTCATTTTTAAAGTTTACCCAGAACCTAAGAATGAAGAGCTTACATAGCTATTCCCATTGATGTCCAAGGTATTGTTAAATTACAAGCACTTTTATTAACTATTTACTCCAAAAGTGTCTGGAATATTAATAATAAGTCATAATAGCAGTGTTGTATTAAGCCATGTTCAATTGTTTTTTGTGTTGGTTATTCAGTTAATCCTGATGCTTTTGGAGGGGATGAGGTTAAAGTCTATTTATGCATATGATATCTGTGGGGGTTTTTGCTGATGAGGAGATAGATTAATTATTTGTGGCAATGATTTATTTTGCTAGCTTTCATTATCCATTAATTGTATTATAATTTTTTGTTATTTTGACTGTGCAATAGAACTAATCTTTTATTTTGTACTTCACAGGAAACACACCCCTAATGTACGCATGTGCTGGTGGCCACGAAGAGGTAGTGCGAGTTCTGCTCTCTGCTAATGCCAAAGTAGAAGATCATAATGAGAATGGGCATACTCCTCTGATGGAAGCAGCAAGTGCTGGTCATGTGGGTGTTGCTAAGGTGAGAGGGTAGATTGTTGATATCCAGGAGGTAAATTCAAGTTACATTATGAAGTTTAACTAATTTAACTAACTAAAATATTCTGGGTTTATCGAATTAGTTTTGAAGGGATTATCTAATTCATAACACAGTGATGATAATGTGAAAATAAAAGAAGTAAATTGACCCTAGTTTATAAACTCGATTTTTTCTGAATTATTACTATTTTTACATTAGTAAACATGGACAATAGTGATGGCCAAGCAATGTTTTTACATTTATAGCAATCAGTTTTGTTTATAATGTTCATTTCCCTTATTTTTTTTTACCAATAGTTGTAGGGTGCATACATGATTTCCTATATGTACAGAATCTCCTATCATTTCAAACTTCCTGTTATTACATCTTTCAACTCTATTTTAGGTAGCTCTAACTGCCACGACTAGTTTTGCGTGACTAAAGAAAGGTCTAAGTTTAATATTATAATTTTTTTGTTTTGTTGGTGTTACCAACCATATTACCTAGTAAAGTATGATGCTTTAAAGTCATCAATCTTAAAGGTCCTGTTGTAATTCATATTGTACAATAATATTATATTATTTTCTTTTCGTGGAATATACTTCATTAGGGACATACCTACTGTACCTGCCAGAACAAAAGCAGACTCCCCTGAAAAATCCAAAATGTTATGGAACCTATTTTTAAGGTTTTATGCTAAAGGGTTCTGAGCATGTTTGAGCTGCCTAGAATGTATTATGCATTACATGGTACGAGAGTTGAAGGGGAGGACTTCATATAATGTGGTATACGCATGAAGCTACCATTTTTAACTTTCCAAGACTTTTTTAATTGCTTAAACCTGTGGGAGTCAGTAAATGCAGTCATCTGAACTGCTAGCATTTATATTTCAATAGACTGTCCTAATTATGGTATGCTGCAATTCGACTAGTCTGCAAAACCTACAATTGGAGAGATTGTTTATTTTGATGATGAGTGTGGTGGATGCTGAACTATTTCCCGTTACCATCTTGACTTTAATCCGGCAGTGTTATTCTGACTGCAAAACCAAGGTTAATGGCACTATTGCATGAGTAAAATAATGATTGCCATTGCTTTGTGTTCTCCTCTCTTCCTTAATCAATTCTACAATTACATGACATCCAATGGCAGGAATGGGCTTTCTAAGCTGTGTATGTTTCATAACCAATGGCATTGTGATCTTTCAGTAGCAGTTTTGTTGTCATGTTTTAACCACCCATCGTGTAATTCACTGTAAATATTTAATTTACAGTTTTTCCTGATCCTAATAATTTGTGTTGCAGTTCGTGCCACTGCTTAGTCGCGGGGAAGTTATCTCTTAATCTACATTATTGTAATTCTAACAGTTAAGCATCACAATCTGTCATTGAATTCTTAGTTGAGCTCTACTCTCACCTAACAAACTGACCATTGGGTTGATTACTGTGTTTTGTTATTAGAAACTTGCTGGGACGTTTGTCTGATGGGCTCTTTAAATTTCTTAATTGTAAAGCCTTTTTTTTGCACATCAAGGGTGTTGGTTGGTTCATGCAGTTAAACATAATGGTGGTGATTTAAAGTCTTCGTTGTGTTTGAGTAGATGCCGAAAAAATTTCAATATGTTTTAAGTGTAATTGTAATCATGTAATTTTCCTATATATCTTGATGCTGCAGATGTGGTATTGTGTGTTTATAGTAGTTATGGACATATTAAAGTTTTTATGATTTGCTTCTCACTGTAGTCCTCTCTCCTTTTAATTCCATGTAGATACTACTGGAGCATGGGGCAGGCATCAATACCCATTCAAATGAATTTAAAGAATCTGCACTGACACTAGCTTGCTATAAAGGCCATCTTGACATGGTCAGGTTTTTACTTGAAGCCGGTGCAGACCAGGTAATTTCTGTATTCATGACATGAATTACTCTATCTACTTCTTCAAGTTAAAGTTGACCCTTTCATTTTTCTGTAATGTTTATAATTGATTATCTCTTTTGTGGGCTTTTGTTATGTCATGTGTAGCTTGTATAGAACTTAAAAATGACCCGGATTGTTTCTGTAATTTCTTATTTTTTATGTTTTCTTAAATATCAGGAATATGCTATGAGAATTTATGAGTTAGTTATTTTGAGATATTTTATTGAAAAAATTAGTATATTTTTCTGTGTTCATAGAACTGGTAATTATTGAAAGTTGGATACTTTTTGTATATCCTAATCGTGAAAACCCAATTTGTGGCACCTTTTTTCTAGTTGTGGGCAGTATGTGGTTCTATGATTTCTGCTGGGCTTTCCTGTTTTGTATTGAACGTTATACGTTAGTTCCTAGCATTTCAGTAAATAGAATGGTGTGTTTTAAGGAAGTAAAATTTTATTTACTCTACCTAAGCATGGATGTGAATTAAATCCATGTAAGGCCATAATTAGCATGTTTGAAACTTGTATTGTTAATATGATTGTAAAAGTAAATACTCATCTGATACTTGTGCTCGGAGTTAACCAAAAGGAGTGATTAAAGAATTTTTTCTTGCATAAACATAATGTTTACTTTTTTGTTGAGTACTCGTTTAATTTTGACCATATATGACTGTTTATTTGATTTAAAGTATACATTATCAGAAAGGCTAAATTTAATGTATTTAATTTAGATTAATTTCCTTCAGTGGAGTTGTATATTTTAACTCAAAATTATTTTTCTTGTCCCTTAATGCTATTTCGGTTGACTCCTCAACTAAAATGTCAAGCCTAATTTTAGAGGAAAATAGTCCTTTGATAGTTAATTTTAGATGATTAAGTTAAGAGTGAGGAACAATTATTTCATTATAAAAGCATTTGTTGATTATACACAAACTAGCTAGCACATTTTCCCATTTCTTCATTTATATGAGGTAAATGAATTGGTATTTCATGATCTTCAATATTTATATGTGAAATTTTTTCTGTCTCCACATTCAGATTTTACAATTTAAATGTAAAGGAAATATATTTTGGAAAGAAATTTAATTTTCTCTAATTTGTAGGAGCACAAGACCGATGAGATGCACACAGCTCTGATGGAAGCCTCTATGGACGGCCACGTAGAAGTTGCTAGGTTGCTTTTGGATTCAGGAGCACAGGTGAGTTAATACTAAATTATTATAATCTAAATTTGTGTTTAATACGGTTGCTACTCAGGGTCTGCTAAGTAAAATCTTGAAGCAGTCATTATATCTTTGGTACTGCTCTTGGGCTTGAGAATTTAATGGGAACTTAAAGGATGGCACCCTGTGAATAAAATAGTTCAGGCTGTAAATGACAGTCTTTGCAATAACTGTTAGTGTTATTGTTTTGGAAGTTTAACTTCATATCCTGATTTATAATGTTCTGTGTATGGTTATTATAAATTTCCGATTGTATTATTTAACAATGTGGCTGTAGACTCTGCCTAGTACAGTCATAGTATCAAAGCAATGTTTAATTGTATTCTCGATGTGTTTTGCTTTCAAAATTTTGTTTTTTTTCTCCTATGTCAATAGCACACAAGTTGCAACCCAAAGTTCTTAATTCACTCTGCACTTTGTTATATAGTGGTAGTAAAATCAATAGTAACTTAGGTATTTGTGACCGGGGCATCCAACTAGAACCTCATTTACCTGGACTTGTCTAACAATATTTTTTTATTTTTTTCTTAACCCTTATGCGCTCAAGGTGCCGAACTATCGGCTTTGGTTTTAAACCAAAGACTCACGAAATTCTTTTTAATAAATAAAAATAATTTCTTTTTAGCATATAATTTTATTATTAATGTACTGTATGATGTGTTGCCAATGTATATTAAAAGTTTTGATCTCCTAGATCCAGAAATAAGCTCACAAGAAATGTTTGAAGAAAAAAACCCTTACGATTTTCATTTTATTCGGCACTGGAAAGACCCGTGCTTTTGGCTTTTACGGCACTCGCCGAAAGGGTTAAATGATTATGCCATTAACTTATATATAACTTCATGCTAAACTATGTTATATAGAGGACTCTATTAGTAAGGAGAAAATTGTTCCCTATTTCAGCTAGGATACCAAAAAATAAACCTTTTTCAGATGGTGGTGGTTTTTTTAAAGAAAGATATGCATTATGAATTTTCACATTCCACTTCATGCTGAAATTAACATTTTATACATTTTATTGTGCTATTTGAATAGAAACAATGTCCGCAATGCTGTTTTTATTTAATTTTTTCTACCTAATGAAACATGCAGGTGTGTTTTAATGATACTGGTTTTGAAATGGTCTGTGCAGTAGTGAAAACAAGTGTTTCTGTTGATTGGCTGATACAGGGGAGTCAGAGGTTATGGAACCAAAATATTGAATAAGTGTAGCCACTTAAAGAATCTGTGTGGACGTAAAGAGTAATACCTCATTGGGCGGGCTTTTTGAGATAGTATGTAATGAAGTGTGCCTTACCCTTGAATCTCACTACTGACCTTCTCTTTTCTCGTTCTCAAATCATTTATCCCAGTTTCATTATTTTTCAAATTTAGATTTCAAAAGATTTGGAAAGAACTATTCCCTTGTGAAGATTTCCAGAAAAAATGGTACTAGAGGAACAAATTCAAATGATCAAAAATCCTGTCTGTTTGGATGATAAATAATGCCCATGTTCAAAATGATGCCAAGAAATGGCTCTATAGTGACATCAGTCCAATTATTCCAAACTGAATGCTTAGATAGTATCCTATTAAGAAATTGACTGAGCCATAGATATTTGTCTAATTAGTTGTACTTTCTATTAAGGCTTCTGTAAAAAAAAACTGAAAAAATTTAATGGGTTTCATGGAGCCACCAGAAACCTGTGGGTCAGTACAAAATTGTAGTGGGAAAGAATACCTTTTCAGTAGCTGGCCATTTACTCTGGCAGCATTCCGTGTTTATGTTCATTTAAGTCACTTATTGAGATGAAGCCCACACATGTTACACTTCTTATTATGGAAAAATTGATTTAGAAAAAACCTGAGTAATTTTGGATGTTTTGGAAGTATATAAGGACTCTATGATTGCATTGCACTGGTACTCATTTGTTCACACTAAACACATACATTAAAAATGGAGGATGGCAAGCTTCTGGGATTAACATAGTAGAAATTGTTAAAATAGCAATAGATTCTTAATTAGGATGTACAGGCAGTCTCAGAATTAAGAGATAAATGCATTCCAGTACCAGCTATGTAATTCAAAATATGTGTATGCTTAAAGTTACTTTTCTATTAATGACTGCACAAAAGGAGGTTTCTCTTTTCTGCAGGAGAAATGCGGCAAACAGTTCATGGCAAAAATCATGCAGCGGGTGCACCTTGAAATTAAAGAGTTCTCGCTCGTTTTATTCATTTATAAGTGTGTATATACTGTTAAACAAATTAAATGTAAAACTAATTTCATTATAATGTTTTACAGGCTGTAAATTTCATTTCCATTAATATTTACCACATTTTCTTAAAACTTATAGCTGGCATTGTGTCATATCATGATTACTAAGTGATGTTGTACTCTGTTTAGAGAAAAAATTTTCATTAAAACAAACAAAGTGCCTTGTCATAGTACTTAAAGCTAATATTTTTCAATGAATTTCCTGCATTGATTTTTTACACCATTTACCTCTTTGCTATAATGAAACAAAGTTTAAATGCTTACGATTTTTCCCGTGTTGGAAACTTCTGAAAATATTGAGATACTGGGTTTCAACCTGTCAGAGCCTCAACATAAAAATTTCATCGAGTTACGTACTCACTACGCTGTGGCATCTGTGTATTTAATTTTTATTATGTATCTTAATCTTTACAGTGTTGTGGTTACCCTAGAGAGGAATAATGAGGCTTTCTTCATCATTAGATATGATATATTTTTTTTGAGTTACCATATATTCATTTAAATCTCCTCCCAGAATACACTTTGGGCCCTCCGGTTAGTAGCTCAGTGCTCTACCCACTGGATTACTGCATCATAATTTTATAGAATAAAAATTTTACTATCTCTGAATGCAAAAAATTAAAGTAAGGAGAGAGTAAGGGCTTAGTCAAATTTGATACACTGTTTTCCTTGTTCTTCCACAAAAGTATATAATTGGGGTTTCTCTGTATTATAATAATTGATAGTCTTCCAGATAGTGGTAGGTTTTGTGAAATCCCTAAAAATTATCCCACAATATCGCATCCTTGGACAACATAAACTGCTTCGTACACATTACTTCTTCAACTCCTTGTAATTCCTCCTCCATTACAGAGTGTCTACCTACCGAGAAATCTGGGAAAATCCGTGAATTTCACTTGACCGGGAGAAAACTGGGATTTTACTTTCAAGTCAGGAATTTCTAGCTGTTTATTATTTTAACTCTTAGTGTAGTATCGTTATTGTTATAACAAGTGTTGACCTTGCTGCTGCAATATTTGTCATGATGATAAACTTACGTGAAACCACAGATATAATGGTTTTCGGAAAATGGGTCGAATTTATGAGAAAGCATAATCAGATGTAATATGCGAATGCCCAGATCCTCGCGGCAGGTCCTGGGTCTGGAGTCTGCTCGAAGGAAGACCCCCATTGCCCTGTCAAGAAAGGGTTAACGGTCCCTTTGCAGGTTGGTTTTTTAGTGTGGTGGGGGGGAGGAGGGTTTCGCCGGCACAGGAGTGAGAGGCAGATGCCCTCCGAAAACGGTTTTACCAAACTGTTTTCGGCGGGCTGTTTTTTTATTCTTATTTCTTACTTATGGTAAAATATATTCAAATGAAAATAAAATTTTCCTCCTTCATAGAGATAAAGTGCTATGTACCTATGTTTAAAATTAAAGCATAGCAGT
>LYUA01001443.1:59330-87515 GCA_002093875.1 Calopteryx splendens
CATACGCTGCGTTTTGCCTGTGGCGATGGTCCTGGATTTTCTTTCAAAATATTTTGCCCCGCTACCCTACCGATCGTGTTTACAACACTCGGTGTCACAATTCACTCAGAATGTCCATCCTTACTAGATAACCGAGTTCCGACTGCTAGTGGAGATGAACCTATTTGTCCACGAACAATACCCTTTCGTCCCTTTCTGTATCTCTCTGAGGGAGGCAACCCTCATTTATGAGAGTAGCATTGAGGGTTGGAGGTCCACTTGAATGGCTTCAGCAGAGGTCGGCCAGCCACGACCTCTTGCACTTACTACTCCTTGGCGTCTTCTCCCTCGTCCTCTCCCTCATCTTCCCTGCCTTATTCCTTGTGCAGAACCATGACCAATGCCTGAGGGCAAGTGATAGAGAGTATTGAAAACGAGTAATACAAGGCAAACGATGGAATACGATTCCGTCTTGATTTTTAGCTGCTTACGCAATCCTAATATGAAGTATAAGAGTTAAATCAAAGACATCTCACCCGATTCAGGCAAGGATGCTTCCGTCGGAATATCCTGCAGAAACGCTTCTGTCGAGACTTCGCCATCTGCATTGTCACTCTCACTTTCAACAATGTCGCTAGAAGTCCCAGAGAGGAAAATATTACCACCATCTGAATCAGAGGACACTGGGTCGAGTTCTTCGATATCAGAATCGTTTTCTGATAAGTCTTGTAGAAGTTGTACGAGTTGCTCCGAAGTGAGACCACATCGCCAAGACATATCTCACAGCTGAAGAGCTTTGGGGCACTGCTCCTACACACTTGGCGGTCAAAGCACAACTGACCATGCAGGGGAAGATAGGGACGACGAAGGTGTTGGAAAACAGCTCATCTCGTAACTCTTGGGATAAAGTGGCCCTTTCGACATTTTTGGCAGTGATTTTTCGATGTATTTTGGAAAAAATTCTAAAAAGGCAGTACTTCTCTTATATCATTACGTTGAACATGGAAAAACAAAAATTTAACGAAATATTTAATAAATAGATATAAAACTTGTCCATTCAGCTAAATACCCTCCGCCATAGCAAAAAAAGATATCAATGGAAAGAAAAACATGATAACCTGAGATGTTATAAAATCGGTCAAAATGACCACTCATGGCACTTTTAGGGATATCAGCGAATATTTCATATACTAGATATTTGGGATTAATGTTCTTAAATATGTAGGTGTAACACTAAAATTTATTAAAAGTCAGGAAAAATCAATAATTTGTATCCATTAATTAGAGAGAGGAGAACATTTTAAATTCAATAACAGTCAAAATGAACACTCTGGCGCTTCTAGTGTTAAACAATTAAGCTTCTCAGACGTCCTCTTACACTGAATTTCTAAGAGCTTTAAAGAAATCAGATGTTCTGATGAATTACCGTGCACACAATGTCACGAAATAATCATAAGTCATGCATATAGTGCCACAGTCCACGAGGTTAAAGCAACATTTAAACACTTGCCACTTTGCCTTTCAGCAGCTAGCCAGTTGATGCCAAGCCCATCTTTAATTCTCTCAAAATCATTTCTTTCCCATGCATTAACCTCATTTCCAGAGCAATATTTGTGAGGAAAAAAATCTCAAACAGTTTTCCTAACCAATATGAAAACACGCATCACAAAATTAGGTCCAATGGAAATTGAGACTAGAATTTACAATAAATATCTATTGAAATAAAATTTATTAGGCCTAACAATGCATTTAAATCCAGGGTCCAGTCTTTTCTCCAAGAAGACTATACTTTATTGACTACCTCTTTTTATTCTCATTCTCTTACCTCTATTGATGAATATTTGGTTGATAAAATAAGTAGTTATTGTTGTTAGATATTCATATTGTAATATGATCCTTTGACAAGTGTGTGACCTAACATGGAATCGAAAATGTATCAGTATTTTTAAAATTGTACCATGTTATGATGTACCCTATGCAATGTATTTGTATGATACTTGTCCTTGGGCAAATTAGATATTATTATTATTATTATAAAATGTTCAGGACTATTGCGTTACAATGATTAATAATTTTTTAGGTAATTTTATTGACTATCAAAGTATATAAAAATTTTCATTGTAACTCTTTTAATTGTTTGGAATTATTTTTTAAAACAGGTGAACATGCCAACTGATAGCTTTGAGTCACCATTGACATTGGCAGCATGTGGTGGCCACGTTGATCTGGCTATGCTTCTTATAGAAAGAGGAGCTAATATTGAGGAGGTAAATGATGAGGGATACACACCATTGATGGAAGCTGCCCGAGAAGGCCATGAGGAGATGGTGGTACTGCTCTTGAGCCAAGGTATCTGTTCCAGTCTAGTTAATAGTTTTTAAAATTAGATTATTTGGAAAAAGATAGGTTAGCAATGTTGTAATATAGTGTTTTGAATAAAATATTGTCAGTATTTAAAGCATTAAATATTCAACATAGTATTTTTTATTCTTTCTTATGTATTTTATTTTATTAGCATTTCAAGGTTTAAACATCTTAGTAGCTTAGCACCCTGAAGATCTATAAGCTAATGTAGACTGAATATAATTTTTTAAGCATGTTTTATTTTCTTAATTGACTCTTAAATATGCTGTGATACTTAAGAAACACATACTGTGAATATATTTACTGAATTTACACCAATTAATCACTGACTTGTTTTAAGCTATTTAATTATTTTAGCATTGAGGTGCTAGTGATTCAGTTACCACCAGCAGTACCATTAAGGTTAAAATAAGTAATAAAATAGACATAAGAGGTGCTATCCAAAATTATTGGGATAGGTGGTGCCTTCTGGTTAAAAATTCACTTGGGTCTATTGGCTACCATCACCTTTAAAACAGTCCCCTTCCATGTGTACAAATGGTCCTAGTAATTCCACCATTTTTTAAATGCCTCCTGTACTGTATGAAACTGTATGAATATAACTATGTACTTTCACCATAAACAACATCGAGGAGTATAAATACGGTGCCTAGTCTTCTGATATGTCCCAACAATGTAAATTGATTATAAACCATAATTCTTAGGATAGATGAGAATAGTCTTGATATTTTATAGCTGGTAAGTATCTTAACGTTTTTAACTCTGATGGCATATTTTGCTTCATGTTTTATTGCTGGTTTGCACAATATTGAAGTTCTTAATATTGTTGACATATTTAACCCTACTGCATATTTGACTGGTGTATAAATATTACGAATTTCATAATTGTACAGAATGGACTTTGATATGATCCACTAGTTTCCATTCTCAAGTATTAGTTTACTGCAAGTTAGTAGTCTCAAGTATTAGTCTCAAGTCTTAGTTTACTGGGTTCATTTCGTGTGATGTTGGATTTTCCTCCTCCACTTAGTACTTCAGTGTTTGTGAATGTCATTTTTGTTATTTC
The DNA here is from genome assembly GCA_002093875.1 of Calopteryx splendens. NCBI lineage: Eukaryota > Metazoa > Arthropoda > Insecta > Odonata > Calopterygidae > Calopteryx > Calopteryx splendens. Next base: position 62,740 of record LYUA01001443.1, read on the forward strand.
ACATTTAAAATATGGCATAAAATGCCAGAACTTTGATGTTTTAAGATTATTGCTAAATAAAAAAAATAGATGCTCTTTTCCATTTTCCATTTTATCAGTGCAATGATGTAATCTGCTCATCAGTGCTTAGTGATATAACGAGTATGCTACTGTAAATCAATGAAAATATCTTACAGCAGAAAAGTTAATCCATCATTTTCATTAATTTTACTATTTCAGGGGCTAATATCAATGCTCAGACTGAAGAAACCCAAGAAACTGCGTTAACCCTGGCATGCTGTGGTGGATTTCTAGAAGTTGCTGACATTCTGATCAAGGCTGGTGGAGATATAGAGCTTGGTGCATCAACTCCATTGATGGAAGCGGCGCAAGAAGGCCATTTAGATCTTGTTAGGTATGCTAACATAGCTGACTTTACTTATCCTTTTGTTGAAGAAGAGATGCTGTGGCCCCAGTAATTTTTACTTCAAAATTTTGCTCTAGTATGTTTGAGTCAGGGGGTGTTATTAGGTTTTGCTCTTTGTTATCCAATTTGCTGATTATGCAAAGGTTTTTTCTTAAGCCAGGATTCATTTTTGTATCTAATTTAACCCTTTCCAGCTCAATGTTGAGCTACTCGACAGTGCATTACCTTGCTCCAAATCCAGTATCAAATGTTACACGAAGCATTTGAATCATCTACCAGTTTCCAGAGTTTTTTATATGTATAGTCCATCCATTGGCTTTGTCAAAACTCCATGCGCTTTGCCTAGTAAATCTCTTAATCTGGTGTTGTTACTGTTTTGGAGCAGATTACAAGGATTAGGGAAAAATATGTGGACTGGAAAGGGTTAAGGCTCTTAATAAGTTGTCCAGGAAAGCATTTTAAATTTTTTAATGGACTTATTTATTCCAGGTATCTACTGCAATCAAATGGAAATGTGCGAGCGCAAACACAGACTGGAGATACTGCATTAACTTATGCATGTGAAAATGGTCATACTGATGTGGCCGATCTTCTCCTTACGTATCAGGCTGACCTGGTATGTATATACCAGAATATTTACTTGAAGCACAACTTGTCCTTCAATTTCATTTTTGATAAAAACCCTTATGAATTTATTGTAGGAGCATGAATCTGAAGGAGGCAGAACGCCACTAATGAAAGCATGCCGAGCTGGACATCTGTGCACTGTGCAGTTTTTAATTTCAAAAGGAGCTGATGTAAATAAGCAAACCACCAACAATGATCATACACCATTATCCCTTGCTTGTGCTGGTGGTCATCTGGCTGTTGTGGAACTCTTACTGGCCCACTCTGCAGATCCCTTCCATAAACTGAAGGTAAGATATTTACATAAAGTTAAGGATTTTTTTTAAATAATGCATTTTGCCAGTACACATTACATTCATAGTCTGTAGTGAGAATTACAAGCATCTAAAGTAATGTTCTTTATATCTTATTAATAGTGCCACTTTATGACATTCACAAAGTGATTTCTTTCTCTTCTATAAAGGTTTAATTGCCATCACTTTCAGGGCTAACTAAAAATGTGCTTATGTTATAGGACAATTCCACTATGTTGATAGAGGCAGCAAAAGGAGGCCACACAAGTGTAGTGCAGCTCCTCTTGGATTATCCTCATTCTATCATGATGACACCCCCACCAGGTGTTGCTCCTCAGCCTCAGATAACTCAGCAGCAGAGTTCGTTGCATGAAGTGCCTGAAGCAGTTCGGGTAAATCAGAGGGATGAATCTCAGCTTGGCACGAGTTCTACTGCTGGTACAGTGGCATCTGGCACGTCCTCTGGGTCTTCGGCTGGTCCAAAGTCACCTGCTGGTATGTTTTTTGGCATGGATAATTGGTCACCCAAATAGATTTAAGTTATTAGAGGGAGGTTGATTGAACCTTTTTCTATTACCATTTCTCTTTGTCTTTGATTGAATGTCTAATAAGGTAATTTAACCATGAGGGTTGGTTTTTGAAAGCTGCTGTGTATTCAACATGTTCAATTTGAGCTGTTAATACCAATGCAGTTTGCATAATAAGTGATGTTGATGCTCCTGATGATGCAATATTATAAGTCTGAAAGGAAACAATGCTGAATGTGTATCAGCTACCAAAAGCCATTCCTCATCACAAATACTGCAAAATCTTGCGTTCTAAATTCAAGATCAGTAAATTAAGAGTTTCATATTGTTTCCAATTTTTCATCTTAATTAAGAACTAGAAAGAATGATTTTGATTGAAATTTCAATGTTTTTTCGTATAATGTTTACTTTAATGATTTATCATATGTTACCACTCTTTTGTTAAAAGTGAGCGGTAAAATTCATCTTCACGTCTTTACTTTTATTCAACTGAAATTAAAAATTAGGTAAATATTATTTTTTTTGGTAGCCAGTTTTTAAGTGTTAGAGTAAAAAAGTTGATTCTTTACAATGCTGAAATGCCATAATTACATGTGTAACACAAATTTGCACTTTGATCACATATGGAATGTAACTATAAAAGAATTTTTTTGTGTGCTTCTTAAACATGTGTGATTGTTTTACATTTTTGGTTTCTTTCATAATATACCATACCACCACGCAATTGTTATAAGGTTTGAGTGCAGTCATGAAGTAAAGCCTGCACTCTATAGCAAAGTATATGAAATCATCTAGGTCCAGGGGCTAACTACCTTACCTTGTCCAGCATGATTCCCAAGTAAAATCTGGGACCAAGATAATACTTGTTTCACTGTGAGTTGGTGTTCAGAAGTGGATCTTTCCATACCTAAGCAGAAAATATTCACTGTGGAATGGTTGCCAATTTTCAATATTTTTGATGGCGAATAACTATTAGGAGGCAAATGTTAATATGCAAAATTTTGATTTATCGCTGCATATGGCAGGGAATTGGGATAGCTTGGAAGGTTTGGGTAGCTGAAAGTTGGGGACATAGGGTTTGTGTGCTGACCTACCAAGTAGCAATGGTGTGGGCATTGAGTGTCGGGTATCCAGTTGCAGAAGATGGCATATCAAAGCCGAGATGCATTTGAGATGTGACCAGCACCAATTAATCCCTTCAGACCTTCATAATTTCATTAGCTGACTCTTTACCACATGGATACTAGTGCATAAATTTATTGGTTGCATACATGTATGCACAGAGTAAACTTGGCATGTGATTTAGTACTCATTGACTTAACAGAAAAGCGAACTACAACAATAGCACCTGACCTAGATGTAATTTCCGGTCAGGTGGCCATTAGGGTAACCAGCTGCAGGAAGCATATTGAGTGAGCTAGCATGCTCAATATTCTTATTTTTTTGATTTCTTGGGCTCCACCCAAGGTCAAGCATTAAATAAACCATATTTTGTAGACTGTAATTATAATAAAATAATGAGGAAAAAATGTTATAAATGGGTGAGCTCATCATGACTATTAATACTATGGCTGCCGGTTATTTTTCTTACACTCAAAATCTAAAATTTATGGACATAAGGAGTGTTTACTGGAAATTTATTGGTTTAAAGGAATTCTTAAAATTTTTGGCTTACTTATCTCCCGTTTATTCTTTTTGCCTACCCTCCAAGGATGTTTTTAAATGCTTAAATATTTCTCCTATGGCTCTAGACAATTCGTTATAAAGCTGAAATAAACATTCAAGCTCATAACACTATATATTTTTACATATGATGATAGTAATTATTGAGCAGGGGATTTTAGTTCATTCATGTCAAGACAGAAGTATGGGAGCAGAATAGGGATAGGACTCCAGAATAGTGCCCAGTTAAGAACTCTTTGCCTTCTTCTCCCCACTTCATTGAGAGCCATTACCATGCTTTGGTTGCCATGGTCAAGAAAGCTGAAATGAATGGTCTCTTAATTAACCCTTTCGCTGGCAGCCCCTTGCAGGTAGATTGAGAAAACCACCAAGCCCATGCCATGAAGTTAGGAAAAAATATTGTTTACGCATTAATTGAAATACTTAATCTTAATTAATTTCGTATTTATGTCAATTTTGACAATACTTTTAGGTGAATTGTCTATTTTGCATATTTACATACTGTTTATTATATCTTTTTTTATAGTTTATTTACTATTTTAACAATAAGGCACACTACTGCAAGTAAATATAGTGGGCCAATATATATCGGCCCACTGGCAGTAAAAGGGTTAAATACGCTCCATGCTATGGTGTTGTGTGGATTTGAAGATAGAATTTTGAGGAGTGGTTCATTTTTTTTTTTACTCTCTAAGCTTGGTGAATTTTCCTTCGCTAACAAATCTTACCTTTATTAAGTAGTCTAGCCACAGGAATGCATAGTAATTCTTAAATTTCATAAGGCAGAAAGTTAGAACAGTCAGAATTCTAGTTGTGCAGAAGCACTGGTGCTCTCCAATCCCATTTTCTCAGTTGATCCCTGCTGCAGCTACAGTGATAAGTGGAACCACACCATCTGTAATCATAAAAAGGAAATAGGGAGAATGAGAGTGGTGCATATCTATTGGGAATCCCATTTAACCTCCGCCCAGAATTTCAGCATAATTTTGAAAGCACCCAACATAACTTTCTGTTTAAGCATGACACTTAAAAAATATTAGTAACATTTCATGTTAGGCTAAGTGATGCAAGGATAGTATTCTGCTGCCATTATTATCATTTCCTATGATATGGAACCAAGTCATGATTTCTAATGAAATTTTAGATATTTTTTGTATAATCTGTACTAAAAGTATACAAAATAATGTGGTATCAGGATAAGAGTTTGAATAAATAAGTGGTATGATATTAATGGTGTTGCCATGTTCTCAAATCTTTAAATTTTGAGTATTATTTCAATGATTTTCATATAAGCAGCTTAACCACCTTAGGTACCACCATTCATAAAGTGTATCATTGCTCTACTAAATATGGTACAACTAATGCAAAGTTGGCTTATCATCTCTTTAGATATTTTTCTTATTTGTATTGGTTGTGATTTTTTTTAATTTACCTTAAATAATTTTGAGAACACTAAATTCCATTCCTGGCATGGGATTTTGAGTAATATGACCAGGGTTCACTCTAAATTTGAATGTAGGTTCATATTATAACAATGTTACTACATTGTCTATGAGCGAATGTGATTTTCACTTGACAGAAATTCTGAAAGTGGTTAATTTCATATAATGAGAGTGGATGGAGACTGTATAAATTTTATTTTTCCTAATTCCAATTGTAGGAAGGCTGGCTGATCCACTGGGGCAGAAGCAAAATCCTCTGAAATCACTTCTTCGAAAGGGAAGAAATATGAATGATGGCAATGGTGGAAGTACTGACCTAGGGGTATGTTTACTTTGGATTGTAGCTTTGTTGTTGTAAGAAAGATATTACCAGTCTTAGCCAAATTACCCGACTAATATTTGTATAATCTTACATTCACAGGACATTTCCCATGAGCATGGATTGTCCGCTGTTGCTGTTGATATAGTTTTAGAAAAGGCTGGTCTTCAGCAGTTAGCAGAGGAACAGATTCTACAGAAGCAGCAGATACTGGAGGAACTTCAGGTATGGATGGGTGATTAAAAAAAGTATTTCTGTTATTAAAATTTTTATTACAGCTGAGAAAAATAAAAATAAAACAATTTTTAAATATAATTTATTTTTTTACAGAGAGTGGAACGAGAACTGCAGGAGAAAGTTCCTGTAGGACAACTAGGCTTGAGTGGGATAGGGAGGAGTGAAGGATTAGGAACTTCAAGTTTGACATCAGGTGTTCTACCTGCATGCCCACCTTTAGTTCCAATGCACTCCCTCCAAACCACCGAAGTTAATTTGTCCCTAAATCCTGTACCACCCATGCCACCTCTTACACCTAGCCCAGGTAAGATAAAGCATGTGGTTAATAATTAGGGTACCCATGATTTTGATAATTTCAATTCATCATTACTAATATTTTATGGTTAATCCTAAAAATTTAATGGATAGTAATGTTTCTGGCCAAATAAAAGGTGATCTTTTTTCATGTGATATTACATTACTTGGGGTTTTACTTGCACAAAAGCATATTTTGACTGTGGTGATTCTATTTTATAATTAAATTTTCAAAATAGACATAATTCTTGAAACCATGCATTTGAAACTTCTGTGAACTCCTGATTATCCAAGGGTGGATACATAACATACATAATTTTTTTATTCCCTATTGATATTTTTTGCCCCTTAAATAAAAAAAATTAGGCAAAGAAATCACATGATGTTTGCATTTTATTGCAAGCATTACTTCCATAAAATCTTTGCTTGCCACTCAAATTAATATATTAAAAAATAAAAACATTTTAGCAGTTGAAAAACTAATTATTACAATTGTTAAAAAGTAATTTTTTTCACTAAAATGAGTGTTATGTATAGTTAATCATTAATCATAAGGTATCTGCTGAAGTACAGCAGATGACTGAAACTTGTGTTGAAAAGGAAACATTGTAATTAATTTGAAGAGGTTTTTACATTGCAAAGTGATCCTAAATTGCTATAGTGTTACCACAAATCTTTTTGCATGCTTTCTTATTTGGGAATAATGCATTTACACACCATAGTGTGGACTTGCCCACAGTCCAATTTGTCCTTTGTAAATTGGGGCTCGTCTGATATGGGGGTCCCAAGATTCTACTCTTACCCCACCCTTGCAACTTTGGGACTTTTTTTTGCTGGAATATGTGTAAAGATGTACTGAATACCTTTCGAGCAAAGGTGGTCTAACACAGTAGGGTATCACCTCAAGAATGGGTGACTTCTATGACCGGGGTGTGGCATTTGCCATATCCCCTCTGGTCCCATCCACAAATCTTTGTAATTTCATTTGGCCTATGAAAAAGTCAACAACTCTTAAGATCCACCTGATCCTGTGGTCGATCTGCTTCCCTATCTGAAAAAGAATGGCTGACAGATGCAAGAAAATTGTACTGACAGTGAAACAGAAACTTGAATTTAATGGAAAACTCTAGGGGAGAGAACTTGCGATAAAAATACCCAAAAATTATGGCTTAAGAATTCAAAACAGGAAGAAAACTATCATATTTGATGCATTTCATGATGTGACACAAGTCTGGTCCTCGGTGAAACTTATTACACTAGCTCATTCTCCGGAAACTTTGGTTGGCCATCGAATGCTACTTCTTGGGATTTTTGAATGCAGAAGTAAGCTACCTCAACAATTTCAAATTGATTGAATTAGTAATACCCATGCAAGCATTTGAAAATATTGATGTTGAGAATTGAGGAATGGATTATCAAAGAAAAAAGTGAGCCAGGGTTCCAGTATGTGACCGATCATGACATTGTTTACACCACAATTGGTCGAGGCCAAGAGGGAAAGGATGGGAGTGGGGAGAGTGGAAGTGATGGAAGCAAAGATGAGGAGACTAGTGAACCAATGACTCACTGCCAGGCACTCAACCATGTAGATGTTTTGCTGCAGTACATGGAGTATTAGGAATATGACTATAGTAATATAATCACCAATATGATCCATGATCGGGTGAAGAAAAATCTAAACGAGTCCACAAAAAAATCTGAGATAAGGCTATATGCACAAAAAATGTTTATTTATGTTAATTATAGACACTGTAAAAAATGTGGAAGTTTGGATTATCCATTTTTTTATTATTTATTCATACATCCTCCCCTATCATTAGGCTGGATAAACAGGTGTTTACTCTATCACTATTATTCAGTGTAGATAATACCAATAGTAGTTGCAGGATTATGGAAAGAAATGCAATTTGGGGTTCTTTATTGAATAAGTACAGCTATTATCACAAACAAGTTTACCAATGGCAGATTGACTTAACAGGTATAATTAAGAAAGCAACCATAGTGCCCAATATTCCAGTAGATCCAAAGCCATGCTAAAATATCACCCCTATGTACTGCAAATTACTGAGGCAGCATCTTGTATTTGTCATTTTTGTAATTCATCTCATAAACCTTCCCAATATTAAGGAAATATATAATTCCCACTTCCCCACAAACCCTTAAAACTTTTTACTTGAACATTTTATCTCACATGGTTCATAAATTATAGGGGATATTCGAATTCAAGGCAAGAAAAATAAAATTTTTCAAAATTAAATCCAGTAGAGAAGGCCTGCTACTGGATGTTTAAATCTAAAGTTTAAAGGGTAATGTGTATGAATTCAAAATTATGTGTGGTCTGTTATTTTTGTATTTGCTAATTGAATACATTAAATTAATTTTAGCGGTGGCAGCGAGCATGCTTCATCAGCCTGCAATCCCTGCTGGTTTCTATGGAAGCAGGGGAGTGGCCCCCCCTGCTTCTGCAGTTACATCTTCGGGAGCCCGTCCTCGTGGTCCCACACCCACTGTGTCTGGTGATGGTGATCCATCAGTGGCCCCCGGGATGAGCTTATCAACCCGTCCAGCCCCAGCAGTTGGGGACGGAACGGCTCCTGCAGCCCCCCCTCCCTTCCACCCAGTGCCACCTGGTGTGGCAATCTGTGATAGGCCAAAGGCTAAGCCCGTGTCGAAAAAAGATGGGAAAGGCATGAGAAAGCAGCAGGTTCAAACTCTATTGCAACACCACAATCAGATACAATTGCAACAGTTGCAGCACTTAAACCAACAATTGCAGTTAAAGGTAAGTTGCTATTGTATTTTTAATTAGTTTTCACAGGGTTTTTGCATCTGTTGAGTTGAAAATGGTGGATAGAGTAAAATACTTTTTGTTTTTCATTGGACTAATCAATATTTTGAAATTGTTGGAGTAAAAGAGGTTGACTTATTTGACCTTGATATTGACTACTAAGTCATCTGTAACACTTTAAATTTGATATTTAGATAAATATATATAAGTGTATATATGTTTCATAATTTATTTGTACTACCTCAGAGTATATGTTTTTACATTAAAATTTAAAATGATAGTTCTGGAGCTGTACTTGTGTGAGAATTCAGGACTAGTAGTTGTGGATAATTATTTGATGAGATTGTTGAACTCTGTAATGTTAACATAATGTTAGGTATCATGTGCAACTGAACTTCTCATGATCTACAAATAATAGGCCAGGTTCTTCAAAAGTTATCTGCTTTTCAAAATGAATAAGCCATTGGCTTCTACAGAAGTGCAAAGTGAAGTATGTATTTAGAATATTGTGAAAAAGAATATATTTGACTAATATTGATGGATTTTGACTAACACCTTGAAAGGAATGCTGTGTACAAGTCATCTGAAAAATAATCTTATGCTTACATTCAAATTGGAATGTTGAAAATGATGCAGTGCTAATGAAATAGATGGATTCCACCAGTTTATCTAGAGAAACATTACTATGCAAGAGATGTCTACAATGACCAACACCCCTAACAAAATAAATAACAAGTAAACATTGATTAATACAATAGCACTCAGATTCGTGGCTGTAGGACTTCAGCATAGTGCTTAATCATTGTCCTAAGTGGTTTGTGATGCCTAACACTATTTTTAAGTGGATGGAATTAATTAAAACTGCTTATATTAACCAAATGGACTGATGTATCCATACCTTTAACAACCATCTCCTCCCCAAAGAAATCATCATCAAGCATCTCCAAAATAACGCACATGAAACAATAATCCACGAAGAAATAAATCAGGGTGAGTGATTTACATGTAGTGTGTATGGTTGATTGGTGGATGGCACACTGCAAGATGATGTCTCACCTAGGCGTGGCTGCTTTGTTAGATATTAAGAAATGGTGCATTCAGGGGACAAGTAATTTTTGGATTGATTCTTCACTAGAAACACCCTGAATGTGCTCTCTTAGCAAGGTTTGTCGGGAAAGAACAGTAAACAGGGGGCTTTGCTAATGTGAACTTTGAAGGTGTTGGAGCAGGAGCAGGGTGGAGGGAGGGCAGCCTCAGGCATTGGGGGAAACACGGCGGCCAGCCCCTCGCCTCCTTCATCTACCCAGCAGCCTCCTCTCCACCCCCACCAGCAACTGTTGGTGCAGTTGCAGCAGCTAGAAGGTCCAACTCCTCATGTTCCTCCAAACACGGATGAAGTGGCCCATCTTAAGCAACAAGTTAGACAGGTTCTTCATCAGAAGCATGGTCTGCAACAAATACAAGCCATGTTACAGCAGGTATTAGAACGTGGCTTTTATTTGCTTGTGCCCTGGTTAACCTAGATATTTTTGTATCCAAGTGCTAATGTTTTGAAAAAAACTTAGCTTCTGTATTGGTAGTATTTTTAGTATCTGGGTGTTCCTTGCTGTTTTGGATCAAATTGGGAGAATTTTCTTAGTGGCAATATTTATATTGTTATTAACATTGAATGTAGAATTTGATTCTATATTAAGAAGCTTAAGTCTTTTCTACCTTAAGAGAACTATAAAATTAGTATCATTTTGAAAATATATTCGTATATCCAACTCGATCTTAACCTGTTTAAAGAATTAGAAAATATTAAAGAAAAACTCTTAAGCATGTTGCAGAAATATGCAGCTCTGAGGTGCTCGTGAATTATAATGGAATGCATGTATAAGTATTACACAATATCAATAATATACATGTCGCAATATTTTGTTGCACCACATTTTTCCATAGGGATGGGCTCCACACTTTATGACTGTTGTTATTCATGTATATACATATTTATTATTGGACTACTTCATGGATACATTAGTGCCTTGATAATTTCAGCTGCTGAAGTTGCAATAAAACATCTCAATGAAATTAAGTATTTGTGTCAAACTACTATTCGGAAGGATGGAAGATGGATTTGAAGTGGGAGTATAATGACATGAGTGCTTGAGGCAGTTTTTAGCAATGCTATGACCATTATTTGAGCATGGTATATTGCATGGAATATTGTCTTTTTGGCAGATGAATCTGACTACTGGACCAAACTCCTTCATGATGGTGAAAAAGGAAATTTATGCTTGGAAATGATAGTACCTGGATGCTATGCAAAATTATTTGACAGAAAATCAGAGCAGCAATTCTATTTTTGAAGAATAGATTGAGTAAAATTCAGGGTTTGCATAGTCCTGATTCATGCTTTGGAAATATACCCCTTCCAGTTCCAGCAAAAGAGGATGGTAGAGCTAAATTGGTTCAAAGAATGAAACAAAAGAAATATCAGATGAGACAAAATGACTCATCTATCAACGTGAAATATTTGAAAAACTCCACAATGTTGAATGCTGAAGGTATTGCAGATGAATTTGGCTTAGAGGCACACAGATATCACTTTGCAATGAAGTAATTTTTACTTCTTCGACAGTTTAGAAATTCTCCTCTTTTGTGAGAATTTAAAAAAGGATGTACTGTTGTAAGTAAAAACATGTCAAGTTTTGTACATGTTTTAATTGCTTTAATAATCATGAATAACATTCATTTTCATGGTTGGATATTATAGATCTTCAATTATGTAATTTTAGATTTTTTCCATTGAAGCTTTTAATCTGAATAGCAATATTTGACATAGGAGGATTGTGTATTTGTTATTTTCAGGTTAGATTGTCTGGTTCCATGGTCTCATGGTTAGATTTCCCATTTATAGTAAAATAATTTTGCAAATGATGTAATATTTTTACTTCTGTGCATGGGGAGGGAGTATTAATAAATATGCTGGGGAATGTGTATGTGATTTAGTTAATGGAAACGAACTTAAATCAGTTGCTGAGAATGTGAGCATTTTTATGAAGAGGCTATCCTTGAATCTGAAAAATATTGCAAATGGGTGGGAGGAATGTTATGGGTGGAGTTCCACATGGTAGAAAAATCAGAGGAATTAGTTCTCTCGATGTTAGCCACCATTTAACTTCTTTTTGGCACTCTGAAGCTCAAGTAATTAAGATATTTCTTTGTTAAATATTAGTAAAATATGAACACAGTGTTTGCTGTCAATGAATCAATTACATGGGTGTTGCACCCTGTCAAAACTTGCTAGTTGTGTACAATTACCTAAATAACAGTTAATTTCAGAATTATTTTATGATGCAGTGGGATGGATTTTCCTAAAATCTCTAATGCTAATTTCTAAATTAATAAAAAGTTGAGTAGTATACAAATTGGAAAAATAAGGACTTTTAAACATGAAGTTGAGTTTGCCATAGCATATGCATTGTTTCAAAAGAGGAATAATGTTGTTGGTGGTATTAGCCATCACTTGGTGGAAACGTTTAATCATAAATGATAAACAAAACTGTTTTTCTGGCATCTAAGAAAATGTAATCAGCTCGTAAATGATAATTCAAATTTAACATTTCTAATTTATGAAAATTTTCTCCAGAAGAAAATACAGTGGAACCTGTCTTGATGGCCACCTGCCAACTCAACCACTTTACAGGCTCTGATTAACTCTTCATGAGACACAGCATTAACTGAACCTCCATTTAAAGACTACTTGTCAACATGACCACAACCAGGCCAAATTTTATCCTGTCATACAAAATGTATCTGCCATAGGCGACCAGACGAAATGTGTACTCCAATGATGACTGCGTGCCATTGCTACTTTGTACACTGATTCATCCAGGACAATTGTTCGGACTCTAATAATCAAATGGATGTTTTCATAAGGACGAATGTGATGTGCCACTGACTGAATATCATCTTTTAAATGAAGTCTGTTCTGATAGGTCACTGCTCTCATTCAAGGTGTTGTTTATGATGTTCTCACAGGAAAAAAAAACAACTTCCCACATTATTCTTTATTCAGATATACTACTAGAATTATCCCCGGAGAACTTGTGATTGCATCATGAGCTCAGAAACTTCTTAGTGACATCTTTGAAATATGAGATTGTGGGAAGGTTCTGACTAGGATGAAGCAGGGAAAAAAGAAACTTCAGGCAAAAGCAAAACTTTAAATGTTACCTGAGGACCCCTGGATATTGTGAGCTTACGGAGGTTGAAAAATATGAGAGGAGCACATTGTGGGAGAATAGTAGCTGGTCTTGGCCCACAAGTATTGCATTTCTTCTATTGTTCAAGAATGATCAATTTCTACTGACTCATCTACCCTGGTGATTTAGAGAAAGGCAGAGAGATAAGCAGGAGTGGAAAAAAACTTGAGCATGGCCAATAAGTTTCTAGGGTATTTTGACTAGTGTGCTTTCTGCCATTGGAGCGTTCACATGCCCATTTTTTCTGCAGTGTATGTACAAAGTTTTGTGCATGTAGCCATCATTGGGGTACACTTTTCATCTGTTCGCCTATGGCAGGTACATTTTGTATGAAGGGGTACAATTTGGCCTGGTCGAGGTCACGTTGATAGGTGGTTGTTTAATGGAGGTTCAGTTACGTTGTGCCTTATGGCGAGTTAATTGGTGCCTGTAAAAAGTGGTTGTGCTGATAGGTGGTCATCAAGACTGGTTCCACTGTATTTATTTTTTGCTAATATGATCATCATAACTGCTCTTGAAGTTTATGTCTATAGAAAATGAATATTGTAGTTAGTATGAACCAAATTTTCTGGTTGTTGTATCTTACTTCGGGGTGGGAATGTTAAAGAATATCAGGTGTTAAATTGTCATGTGCCTTGAAGAGTAAATCATAAGGGACATGTATGTAAAAGTCAGCTGCTGTTTCTTTTGTTATGATAAAAAACCAAGTCTTTGTTCAGTGCTATTGTTGAAATGATTTAGTGAGAGTGGATTGACTGCAGGTCCAGAGGAAAGAAAACGGTTTTTTGCATAGTGCACTCATTTTTAATTCTGAGGAAACTATTTTATTAAGAGTTTATAGGTGTAAAATACAAATTAAATTTGAAATGTGGTGCAAAAAAATACTCCAGTGATGTTGTATGATTTTTTAGCGTTGCCATGTAAATATACCTGTTGATCTTTCCTTAGTAAGTTTTGGATTGAAAACCTTCATTCATAGGTGGGTATTTTGGCTACCCATAGTAGAACGATATTAGCTATTGGTCATTGCTTGGAAGAGCGATTATTGTATTCAGTGAGAGTTTTCAGATTGATAGTGCTCAGGTCATTTTTAAGCAGGATAAAATTAATATCATAAGCCTGGGGGGTCATCATTCCTTCAGGTGTTATGTCCTCAACAAAATTGTAGCTTATAGCATGTGAATTTCTTATTGATTACATATTTACAAGTTATTTTTCTCTATTAAACTTTGAATACAAAGGATATTTGTCCTTGAGTAACCAGGGGGCTGTTAAAAAATATTGATGATACTTATATAAAATTGAGTGGTAAATGCCATCTCCTGGTATTTTCATTGTTCACCATTTAATAAGTGCGTGTGCTATATACTTTTGTTAGGATTTGACACCTGCTGCCATTAAGGGGGAGTGTGTTATGGACATCCAGTTTGCTAATACTTTTTATTATACATACGAGAAATATAAACTCCTATTTTATTAAATGTTTCAGTTGTTAATATGCCTTTCTTGCCTCTTTACTCGTAGACAACACCTTCAATGCCATCTGACCTCAACTTACCCCTCCAAAGCCCTCGAGGCAATGGGCGTGTTCAAGAGAGCACCCCATCGCCGGATGAGGACGAAGACGAGGACAGTCCATCAGCTCGAGTGGAAGGGGTTACGATGGGTGCAAGTCGACAATGGAGGAGGAGGAGGATTCAGGATGGGAGCAGGGTTGGGGAGACGGGGGAGTGTAGTAGGAGCGTTGCAGCAGGGGCTGAGGAAGGTGGTGGTGATGGGTCATCTAGGGCTAGTTCAGAGGTGGGAGATGAGGTGGCCGGGGTGGAGGAAGTAGCGGAGGTCAGTGGGTGCGATCGGGGGGTTTCCACGGCAGTGCCTGGGAGCAGTAGGTCTGGTCGGGTCCAATTGGTGCGGGGGCCGGAGAGGGAAGAAAGACGCTCACCAAGGTGTTCAAGGGAGTCCATCCCAGGGGAGGCAAGTTCCGTGCCACTTCCTGTGGAGGGCATGCGGGTTGTTTCTCGTACTGATGCACCACCATCTTCTGGCCGTGTGGAGTTCTTTGCTGTTCCTTCACCCGGGAATCAGTTGGCAGGAGCTCCAGGGCAGATCCTTCAGGTGGGTGTTTTATTTAAAGTTTGTTTTTTTACTAGATTTGAAAACTCTTGAAAGATCAACTCTAATTAAAAATGAAACTATTTTCACAAAGTTGTTTTTCCTTGATGACCTCAGTTATATGCTCAAGATAAGATTTACATGAGGGGTCGATGTATACAAATAAGCACACTTTGTAAGGAGAGTTGATATTTTTTTAAATTCTAAAACTAAGTTCTTGCTCGCAGGAAATAAAACTTGAACAATGAAAACTTTGCCTCGGTGGCAAATTTCACGTTTTAAAATAAAGGCTGTTATGTTGCATACATTTGAACTTGATAAAAAAATTCAAAAATGCATTTAACTTCTTTGTTAGAGTTTTTCTCTTAAATATGCATGTATATTTTTTCTGTAAATTTGGGTTGCCCAAGTCATTGATCACTTTTGTGTAGGGAATCACTTTTGTGTAGGGATTTACTTTAGGTAATTTAGTTTAAATATTTCCCAGATAATGTGGGATCTCACATTGTAGTCATAATATGCATTGTTCATCTCTGATAATATGCCATCAATATAACACCATTTTCATGCTTATATAAGACCAATTTTTAGGAAAAACAGCATCACACATTTCTGTAAAATAAACCCACCTTTTGCGGATCTCTAGTTACGACAGATGTTCAAACGTTGGCAGTGATTATGTGGATCAATGAGTAAATATATAGTTGTTACACAAAATAAAATAACTTCCCTTTAAGATAAATTGTGCAGTTACATGAGAAATAAATTGCTTGTTTCAAATGTACTAAATAGGTAAACACTGGTATTACCTGACTGAATTTCTTCGATGTAAAGGTCAATGAACTGAAATTATTGTATTTATTATCCATGAGATGGGAATAAATTCTAGAGTAGTTTTTTATGGTGATACTTGCTTTTTAAGTCAGCAACAGTAGGAAAGCTTAGCTTAACCCTTTTTCTGCCAGAGGAACCGATATTTTGGCCCTCTAAATTTTCATGGATTAATGTGTCTAATCGTTAATATAGTCAATAAACTATAAAAAATATATAATAGACAATTTAACTAAAAATACTGTCAAAACTGACGAATATGAAATTAATTATTTAGGATTAAGTACTTAGTAGTACTTATAATTAAGTACTTAAATTAATGCATTAATAATATTTTTGCCTAACTTCATGGCATGAGCTTGGCAGTTTTTTCATAGTCTACCTGCAAAGGGCTGGTAGCGAAAGGTTTAATGGAAAAATGAAGCCTACTTTTCCTGATTTTCTTTTTCTGATGTAGTGCCTGTGGGGAATAACCTTCCATTATACCAGCACTTGGGTAAATCACCTTATTGTATGGTTTGCTGGATCATTCCTCAATACAAGTCAAGGATAGAAGAATCTCAACCTTTACAGTTAAAATTAATTGGTTCATAAAGACTATCTCAAAGTCAGTAAAGACACCTATTACATCTCTGAATCACTTTTTTTTTCATAAAACTAAATGTTCTTCTCCTTTTCAATCATTGCCTTGAAAAAATCCAGTATGTTACAGTTAAAATAGTTTTAATGAAAGATCAGAAAATAATTGGTAAAGATGCAGGTGAATTATATTTTTGTGATATAAAACTGTGTTTTTGATAATTGCCTTAGCAAAAACAATGTAATATTTATGTTAAGAATGTTTTTTGAATTAAAAAATTAAATGTGTAACAGTTATATTATATAATAATATTATATGTTCCAATATATGCCTATAATTATAATTGGTATATTTGTTCATTTGAATATTTCTCTTTTTCTTTGGCAGGACTCCGAACTTGGCTACACCAGGCCCCAGTTTCAGCAGCTACGATCATCTGGGAGTAGTGGGTCACAGATGCCTCCTAGCTCAACTCTTGGCCTTGCAGTCACAGAAGTCATCCCGGCAGGTGCTGGGTTCAGACAATCAAATGGTATCGCATCCCTCCGGCAGGGTGCAGGCCTCCCTCCCCGTTCCAGTCAACTAGCTACTCCACCTGCCATTGTATCAGGAACGCAGATCCCTGGTCCCCGCTTGGCCACAGGCGTTCATTCTCAAATAATGATGCAGCCACCTCAGCTTGGCAAGCATACTTTCCTTGGCAAATTGTTTTTTGCGCTTGATGAACGTGTAGAGAGTGGCAATAGTTTGAACTTTATGTAATCAGTTTTTTTTTTCATTTTATTTTTGCTTGAGGGGTAGTGAACTCTGCTATATAGTGAAATTCAGTTTTTGGTTCTATATTCAATAAGAGGCAGTGTTTAGGATCCTGAGTACTAAATGGCACTCAGTTGTTAGATGGAAATATAGGGGTCTCAAATCCCATTTGAATAGCTTTAGTTTTGGGTGTTAATGTGAGCTAAGGTTAAATTAGGGTGGGTGGTGGGGATGATAAATTAAACCTGTATCACACAAGTAGTAATTGGTTTTGGTTGGTCTTTGAGATTGGTTCCAACTTCTCAAATGATGCTACTGCTTGTTTTTCTCAAGTAGTGTTGAGCGTTGGAGACGTCACATGAAGGAGTGGAGCACCTTCAAATGTGGATTTTTTCGGATAGTATTCATTGAATGTGTTATTTGAGTAACACTAAATAAAAAAATATATTTACATTTTTTAATAAAATTTCTCGATCAATTTCGATACAATAAAAATAATTGTTTATTTTTTGGCTTATTAGAGTAGAATTGATCAAAAAAACAATTAAATCATGCAAGGACATTATAATTATAATTAATTAACACTTGTACTTATGCTGGTGGTGATATTTTTGATTTTATTTTTTGAGCGTGAATGTAGTCCCCCCCTCCCTTACTATCGACCAATATTTTGAGCATAAAGGGGGGACTATGTTCTGAGAAACACGGTAAATACAACCAGTTAGACATTCCCAAATTATCTGTGCTATCAGTATTTCTGTTACTCCCTCATAATAGAATTATTATTTGGTCTATTTCTTATTCCATCATTGTCACTTTTCCATTGCTCTCTTTTTTTTTAGTATGTTCACACATCTTCACCTGCTTCTCTCTTGTGTGATCGTCACACAGTTTAATGAAAATCTTCCACTTTTGATTAAGTGATGTATCTATGCATGGTTTCATGGGTCTGACTTCTCAGTTCTTTTCCCGGTGCAGATAAGATTTTGGCATACTGGCAATTCAAAAAAAAAGCAATTATATTCATCTTTTATCAACTTATCAATAATTACCTGAATGATAATGAGGTAGTAAAGTCATGATTTGCTAAGTAAATTAACTGCTAAACAAAGGCAAAAGAATGTTCAAAACAATAATGCAACTACACTACCTAAGAGAGCTTAAATTGAGAAGAGATTCCCAAACTGGTGACAATATTAACCCTTTTGCTGCCAGCCCCTTGCAGGTACACTGTACAAAAACTGCCAAGCCCATGCCAAGAAATTAGGAAAAAATATTGTTTACTTATTAATGCAAGTATTTATTCTTAATTAATTATTTATGTCATTTTTGATGATATTTTTAGCTAAATTGTGTATTTTTCATTTTACCTATTGTTTATTATATTTTTTGTAGTTTATTTACTATTTTAACAATTAGTCACATTACTGCAAGTAAATATAGTAGGTCGATATATCGGTCCATGGCAGTTTTCTCACAAGCAGCGAGAGGTGATATATATTGGCCCGGTGATAGTAAAAGGGTTAATCTTGGTGAAAGGCCATTGGGGAGAGTGGGGGAGAGAAAGTTATAAAAAAATGCTTTTTTCCTGTGCTCAACTGATGAGATATAACCAGATGTGGTTGTTGTGGGCTGAGCAATAGGCTTGTCTTTCAACCAGCTCCCATAACCAGGAGCAAATCACACTGATTGTTATTGAAGCCAAATGACAAGGATAGCCAAAACCAGTAACCACTTGTGTGAAATGGGCATTTCTCTGAAGGATTTTGAAGAATTTACCTTTTTCGTGTTGTTAAACTCTGGCGACTTGGTTCCATTTCCTGACATCGGCTGTTCAGTTTTCTGTAGCTGAGGTAACTTTTTAGAGTTTTTGGCAGGCTCGCGTATTATTTTAATAAAAAAGGAATTCAAATTATCTTTTTTATTCCCATCAATGGATAAGTTGGAGAAAAGCAGTTGATTGAAATTCATTTTTCTTTTTTAATGCCAAGGTTAAAATTCAAGTGATTTGTGTGGCATTGTTCATTCAAGTTTAAGTTGCATTTTTTTTAATTTTTTTTGCTAGGCCTCCCATCATTGATTTTGTTTTTTTCACATTACACTATACTTTACCTGTCACGATCTGCCACTGTGGAATGGGTATTCTGTGTTCATCAGTTAGGTGTCTGGATTCATTCTGACTACGGAACAGGGGAAACAAGACTACTGAAAGATGAACCCTGAATAACGTACTGTATACTTTTCTGCAGTGGCAGACAGTTGGATGGTTCAAGTATAGTTGTCCTCTACCCTGCCTGGTAGAATGCATCCTCTTAATATAATTTTTAGTCATATTTTTTGCATACATTTAAGTTACTGTATTTATTCTAAGGTGGTATTTGTTTTTTTTTAACTCTTGTATAAATGGAGTATTCACTTGAGAAAAATCAAGGCTAAGCCATTTTAGATGAAACAAGCTAATGTGAAGGTTTCTTTCAATTCTTGAGTCATAATTTGATTGAAATATAATTGAGGATCCATTGTGATAAAATGTTATTTGGATATATTTTAGTAATACAGTGTAATCCTGATATAATGAGGATGCTATGTAACAAGAATCTGATTGCAACAAGTAATGTCCTAAATACAATTTATTGCCCTATGATTGACATGTGATGTACATCAATAATATCGAGACATATCGTAGTAGATATTACACCCAAAGCCACTCAACCTACAAGTGGAAATCATAAAAATTACATCCATATTTTATAGCTAAGCACATGTATTTTCCACCATAGCAGCCTTCCTATCCGAAATGTTGATATGTACATGATTTTCATAGCACTTTAATTTTCCATGGGATGGAAGAATTTCAGTCAGAAAATGGCACCAAAATGGCTAATAAATGGGATTCAGAATAAAATTCTGAACTCAACAAATACTGGAATTTGCTTATGAAGTTATAAAACTAACTTTGGTTAAAACAACTGGTTGATATAGCAAGTTATATTTAGGTCTTGTGAACACTCATTATTTATTTTGAGATTCCACTGTATTTATCAGGAATTTCAAGGGACTGAATAATTTTATACAGACTACATGCTATGCAGTGAGCACTTTCAACTTGTGCTTCCATTCACTTGCCTCTTGAAATACCATGAAAAATCAATTTTAAGCTGACCCTTTTTCTTCAAAATGGCCTTTTAAAATTCAGTACTTGACTTAGGATTGATATCTAAAAAATGGAGTATATATATCTCCCACAGTACACCAGAATGTAGTTACGTCTTAAAAGGCTTTATCATTTAAGCCTATGATAATTATTAGATATGTAATCAAGTGAGAATAATTGTTTTAATTGTGAAAACACTTGAAGCCAATTACTCTTTAAATGATGTTGCACTACACAGCAAAATTTACCGAAATGCAATGACCCCATTGTATAATATTAGTTAAGGGCTGCAATTGTAATACGTAGCTGATTATCAAATGATTTTTGAACATTTTTTGAGAGACTGAATTCCTAGAAAAATAGTTATTCGCAAACTGGAGTACGTAGAGTTGTTTAATTGAAAATCATAGATACAACAAAGTCAATGGCCATTGTCCATATTAATATGATTCAAGTGAGTAACTATGTATGCTGCTTGAACCAACATGAAAAAAGCCTATTTAAGTTTCTTTCAAAATTATTGAAAAAAAGAATTGTGCCTAATATGGTTTTTAAAATATTTTTTAAAATTTATTCTTGCCACTTGATTTTGGGCCGCATGTTTTTCTGGTGGATTTCACTTTTTCTATTTCATGTTTCGTGAGTTTAGTTTTACCTGTATTTTCCTCAAAGATACGTAACATTCTACTTGTATGGCAGTTACTGGTTTTTTCTGCTGAGCTCTGTCAATAAGCTTAAAATTTACATCATAACTACGTCTTATTTCCGTACGAAGTTCCTTCCTATTATAGGTTGCCTCTTTCACTCGCACCATGCATTTAAACATGATCTGTCATTTAAACTGCGTATTGCAAACAAACATGCAAGACTCAAAATCAGGGACAACTCAATTCTCAGTTTTTTGATAGTTTGAAAGAGTAAGGAGTTTAATCCAAATTTTTTTGCCCTCATTTGTTTCTACATTTCTGTAGGTGGTGTCCACACACATGATGTGGCCGTTGATGATCATTATTAGCCAAAAAAATGTATAACTTCTTTATTACTTTGTTTATTTAAGTAGTTTGTGCAGAGAAGTTGCATGGAAAAAGTTTTAATTGCATAATCATGCATGCATTCATTGTAGAACACATCAGGTAGACACGCAATTATACTTCATTCTCACATTTTATACCTCTGGATATTTGTAGCTGGTAATTTGAGAAAAAGTGATTGTAGAATCACTTGAAAAAGGTATATTTTTTAATTTTCATGAACACACTCCCAAGAAATTTGTTTACACTTTTGGGAATACATGCTCCCTAATTCCTATGACAATTAGATGCCTGGCAGACTGATATCCAAGTACTGATTTTTGAAAAATTACTTAGTGTTCAGTTTTACAAACTAACTTGGGAATGGTAGATTTGTCTTCTGGCACCTTACACTTCAGACCTGCCGGTTCTAATTTTTGTCATTAATTTTTATTTCATGTAGCTGTTGAAATGTTTATAGTGTCTCAGATAAATATTTGACCCTTGGCATTTCGCCCAAGAACATATTTGAGGTATAATATTGGCAAATATAATTGGTACTAAAATAAATGTGATCAGTATTGGGCCAATTTAATTAATATGAGTCGGGATAATGTGTATTTCGGTAAATTTTAATGAGAAAAATATTTTATTTTGGTTCAGTTATTTTACAAATACTATTGGATCTGAGGGATAATTTTTCTGTTTATGGGATTTCAGAGTTTAAGTTAAGATTTCAATTAGAAAAGGTGCTATATCAGAAAGGGATTTAGGTACTGTAAAGTAGGATAAATGCTAAAGCTGGTGGATGACCAGCAGCGAGAGTGGGGGGGTAAAGAATTTTTCATAAAACTGGTTTCTTGTGTCCAGTTTACAAGATGCTGTAAGCTGTGTTTTCCAAGGGCTAATCAATAGACTCATACTAAAATTTTCAAAAAAAGGGAAAAGGTAGCCACATTGCTCTTTTGAAATTATATTTCTTCTTCAAAATAGCTTAAATTGAAATTAGTTTTTCGAGAATATTTTTGTGCTGTATGATAGTCATATGTTTGTGGTGGCAGAGAAACTTTGGTGTGTTACTTTACTTGTGTTATAATTAGAAAAACATTTTAAGTTTAATCTGTAAAACATTTATTAAAAAGTATGAAATGATAAAATATGCATAGGGATACATTTTCGTCATAGAATTTTTCATAAATTTGTTTTGTCTAATAATTGAGGTGTGGTTGATTTTGGTAAAGTAGGGCATGTGTGCCACACTCAATACATATTCAAATTAAAAATATTTTTTATCAGGGTAAAGGTGGCCATGGATAGAAAGTTTTCCCACCAGCCATTTTCAAATATCTAAAAGAAATATGGAAAAGGCTCCATAGGAATTTTGAGCTGGTTCTGTAGTAAAAATTGTTGCTTGTTGAGGACAGCCAAGCACAGTAAATTAAAAGACTAAAAATCTAGGTAACTTGGCCATCATTGGCATTTTTTGGCACTCCTCTGTCCTTAAAATTACGAAGCTTTCAACATTTTAAAAAATTGTAATCATTTATATATGCATAAAATTATTGTTTATTGGCATTAATTGCATATTATAGCTGTAATTTGGGCACACATTGACCAATTTTTGCACTCTTAAGCATTTGCTATTGAACAATTTCTTCCTATCTCAATCTCTTGACTCTAGATTTTCCATATACCTCTATACCGTATTTATTCGAATATAAGACGACCCACCATTTTTTACTCTCTAAACAGAAAAAAGACAATGTAATCTCATCATTAAAAAAGAGCATCTGACTGCAATTAGGCTAAAAAGTCACTTGGGAAAGTTGGACACCAAATTTTATATTCAAGCTTAGCATTTCATGTTTTCAAATGCATTGGTCATACATCACTGTTTAAGAAGTATATTATTGTGGCTGCCTTTCCTGGGAGGTTTAAAGGTATTAAATTTGATGAATGATAAGTGGCCTCTCTTCAGCATCTTATGGAGTAAAGGCAATCATTATTTAAGCAAAGAAGAACCTCATAAATCTGTCATCCTCAAGACTGTATAGAATTCAAATTTTTTAAAATCCTGGGTTATTTTTAATCAATGCCAGTTGTGTATATGCCCAGGAGTAAAGTACATACATATGTTTCATAAGGCTGGAGGCTTGGTGTAGAAATAGATGTACAAACACATTATGCATGAAGAGTATGTAATATATTCCAAAATGTAATTGCAGATTCAAAAACATTTTTAAATTATAATTTTTATGTTCTATCTAATGCCCACCCCCTGTTTAGGATATTGAATACCTTCTTGTTATTGGTGTTAAATTCATCAATGATTAAATGCCTACATGAAATGGGGTTTTCTCCAAATCACCTCTACTTATCTAAAACAATAAAATAATTAACATTGGAATCAAAAACATTGCCTGTAAGTGTGCTCTGAAGTAGTCATCACCAAAATATCCAGTTTTTTCTGCATTGTATGTTTGCTCTGCAGTAATATTTTCATTTGAAATAATAATTGTAAATTTGTCTATAAATTTTTCAGCAGTATCCAAATTGGTTGTAGGTTTTTCACCAAACACTCATAATTGGCATACTCCATGCTAAAACTTGAATCAATTAAGTTAGCCTTGTCAATAACCAAAAGCTTGATTTTTTTTCAAGTCCTCATGGAATTTCTTTGCTTACTCTATGAAAAATAAGCGTGATTCCAGTACACCTACAATTCTTCTTTGTTGAAACCATTCAAACAATATGTCATATTCACTGAAATTAAGTAATGTTCTTCTGCTATTCATAGCCTTAAGAGTGTCAATGTCCTCATAAAATACAGCAAATTATTTTTTTGGAATGAAAGGCCTTAGTTTTTCAAAATAATAATTAATTCTTATTGCCTAGGTTTCATTGAGGTTCAATATCACCACCTGATGGTGTCTTTCATTTCAATGTTTCGCATTTCCACCATGTTTCACCAGATACACTAAGCCTTAATTACTTTTTTGCTCAAATTGACACATAATGTGAAACATATCACAGTTGAAAGACTTTTCACACTCTCCATAAGTATAAACATGACCAGTTATACAATCTGGATGATGAGTTTCTTCCTCTAAGGGTGGGTGCAGACTGACAACAGGTTTGCCAGATTCTTGGAGCACCAATTTGCCAAAAGGGAGCTTAAGGTGGCCCATTTTCCTACCAATTTTGAAAGAAGCATGGCCGAAACTAGAGTAAGTGCCTAGTCTATGCTGAGGTCAGAGATCACTTCATCGACCACTTCTAACCAGCACCTCACACACACGAGAACATGGGTGCTGATTCAATTTGTTTTTGATAACTTTCACAGCATTGTACATTTTTGTGTGTTCTCCTACCACCTGGCTTGCTGGCACATTATGTATTGTTTAACCCTTTCGCTGCTGTGAATGTACCTAGTACATTCGCTCGGTAGGCTGCTGTGAACGTACTTTTTT
>LYUA01001443.1:87616-102572 GCA_002093875.1 Calopteryx splendens
CGATAAAGACTAAGTTTACGGAGAACCGATATCCTCACTTTTCCGCCGCATGAGACGAGTAGTTTCCTGGAGAGTGAGCCGCAGCGAAACGGTTAAGTTAATTCATTGTGTACTGGTGAGACAGGAGGTCAGAGAACACAAATACTTAGTATATTGCAGCTGTGAAAGTTGTTATTAATAATTTGAATCAGCATATATGCTCTATTCGTTAGTCAGTTACCTTACGAGGAGGAGTTCTTATAGCTTGAAAAGTTAACAAAACATAATATCAAGAAATTTTATGGCCTTAAAAGTATTGGTATGTAATATAAATTCTGCATGGTTGTTGATCTACTACTTCCTAATTGGTTTGAGAATGCGTGAAATGTCATACAACATGATGTTTACCAGCCTCCAGGATCATGGCAAATGGATGATATCCTACAGCTCACAGACAGTTTTCATGCAATCCTTCAAGTGTTGGGTTTCTAATAAACTACTGTTTTTGAATCATGGAAATTGATTATGGGGCTATCTTGCTCACCAACATTTTGGAACTGGCCAGTTTGGCACGTTTCAAAATGGGACTCCCATGCTTGCAGAAGAGTCAACCAATGAAACAGCTTTAAACGCATGTTTCAAATGCACTGGGTATTTTAATGCCTGATTTATGAGGTTCTACTGTAAGTACAGTTTTTTTATGCTATGCCCAACAATATTTTTATAAAGGTGACATTGCAGTTGAAGGTTGGAGGATTTTTAACTTTTATAGTGTGAGAGTAAATTCTCTAGTCAGAATTAAGTAATTAACACAAAAAATGGCCACCTTTACATAACTCTATGGTATATTAAGCACAGCAAAGTGAAAGTTTTCCCAAGTATCTGTAAATTAATTACGCTGAGGCTATGACAAAATACAATCAAACATTTTGTGCTTCCATCCTAGCTACTCTGTTAGATTTTTTTATTTATATATTATAATGTAATGCAATGTAGCTTAATATTTAGTTATCTAATATGTTATGGTATAGTATAAAATGTCTTAATATATTCACCTGTTTCAACTGTTTTTGCAATTGAATTCATTACAGCATTTCAGACCCAGGGAATACCTAGTAACTCTGTAGGTGTAGATGCTGGAGTAGGGAGTAATAGTCTACCAACTGGAAATTGTCTTCAACAACCATTGACGTCTCAAGTTGGGCAGAAGCAACAGCAAAGCCATCAACCGTCTCAACCTACCCCTGCCATAGCCCCTCAACCGCAATGTACAGGTCATCAAGTTCAGGCAGTTGCTACCCAAACACCAGCTGACAAAAAGGTTGGCACTCCACCTATACAGATAGCTGGAGGACCAGGGGCAAAGGGTAAGAAGGCACGTTGCCATCAGCAACAGCAGCAACAGTTGAGACAGCAGCAGTCTCAGCAGCAGCTGCAACACTCACAACAGAACCCACAGATAATTCAAAACTTGCCCCAACCCCAACACATACAGCAGCAACAAACACATCAGACCAACAATGCCTTTGGAGGAAGTGTCCCAAATAATTTCCCTGTTGAATCTGGTCCAGGTAAGTTGATAGTGCTCATTTTGGCTAATGTAGTTTTTGGTGTTGGGAGGTTTATACTTGAATTAACTCTCCTTTTCTTTGGTCAGCAAACTATGGAGTCACTGGAAGTGCAGGGACAGGAAATCAATTCGTTGGCAGTGGAACTGGTGGGGCTCCTTGTCAACAAACACCTTTTTCTTGCATGGACGTGGACTCAGAAACGGACAGTAATCATGACACAGCATTGACATTAGCATGTGCTGGTGGCCATGATGAATTAGTCGAACTTCTTCTTTCAAGAGGTGCAGATATAGGTGAGAGATTTGCTCACAAAGACTGTGTGTGAACCAGTACATTTTGCATAATGAAGTGAAACCATAGCATTCTCTTACCATATTGAAATAAAAGGGTTAATTAGGTTAGTAATAAGGTTAATTGAACCTCCATACAATGACCTCCTGTCAACATGACCAGGCCCTGGTGTACCCCTTGTGTGAACCTGACAAAGGGTACCAGATGAAATGTCTACCCTATAAGCCCTCTGATTTTCAGACCTCAGAAAATCAAATTCTTTTACATAAGTAAATATGTACTGTGTCACTGGGTAAATTTCTACTGTAAAGTGAAGTTTTTCTGTGATTGGTTGTAATATCGTGCTCACAGAAAAATAATGAAGATAAAACAATATTCTCTATTCAGATATACTATCGGTATCATCACCAGAGAACTTATTATTGCATCATGAGGTCAAATCCTGGTTGAGATCTGTGAAATATGAGATTGTGGGAAGGTTTTACCCAGGGTGAAGCAGAGTGAGAAAGAAACAAGTGTAAGGAAAAACTGCTCTACGATTAGGAAAATGAAAAAGAAGTTTCGGTGAAGAGGAAATAGAAAATATACTTGTTCCATTGCTCAGACAACAAATACATTAATTGATTCCATTTCATAATTTACATTTCACATATTTATGACAGTCATCCAAAAACGCCTACCTCTTTTGAAATAAAAACTATGTAAGTCATCTTTAGGTCGCATTCTTTATTTTTTGTAACACTTATACATTTACTCATTTTCCCACATTATCACCACCGATGTTCAAAGATTTGTCATAGCTAATCACCAATTTTTTCAATTCCTTCTGAATAGTCCTCTCCCCTCAGATTCTGCAACCACTTTGTCACATTAAGTTAAACCTCATTTTCATCTATAAAGTGTTGACCTCTCAGAAATTTTGTCCAGTACACATTTGATCCAGAAATTGTTGATGAAAGTCTTGTGGGAACGAAAAACAGAACAACCCTGATGTAAAATTAACCAAACAAAAAACAATACCGAAGGGGGATAAAATTTTGGATTCTTTGTGATGCTGTATCAAGTTATTGCTTCACTTTCTTCACTTGGAGAGGTAAAACTTATGGAAGTATGGAATTATTTTCCTAGGGTTATCATGTGTTTGTCAACAATTTATGTCCATCCCTCTTGTTAGGCATCTATGTACCATGGGAACGTATATAACTGGTACTGTTAGGAAAAACAAAATTTCCAAAGGAAATTTGCTGTGGGAGGGGACTTAAATCTTCAATCAGGACCTGTTGTGGCATGTGGTAGCTGTGAAAAACCATCCCATAAAGGGCTGGTTATCCTTCTTTCCAGTAAAGAAAATGCAATACAAAAGGAAATGAAGTCTATTTTTAATGGGAAAGAGAAAACTAAACTAAAATCAGAAATTATTTGCAAATATAATAAATTTATGGGAGTAGACTCCTCTGACATGATGCTGTAAATCTATGTGAAAGAAAGAGTGAAATATAATTTAAACAATTTCAAGAATGGTTTTGAATAGCTATTTTCTATGAAAAGAATATTTCGAAGGACCAGGAAAATTACAATCAAGACAAAAATATATGATAAATATAATTGAACGCATAGGTGCTGTGTGGGTTTCAATGAGAGAAATTTCAGTTCAAGTTAGTGTTAAAAAATATTGATGGCAAAAAAGAAGGTAATAGTTGTAATGTAATGAGTAATAGTTTTAATCAGTAATGAGAATAAAAGAAAAAGACCCCAAATTGCATGTATCAGATGCCATAAAGGATTGCAATGGGGATTGGTTAGCCGAGCACAAGTGCGACACAATGAAATGTACCTATTCATATTATGCCTTATAACTCATGAATAAAGTGAAACTTGTAAGTCAAATTGTGTATGTAAGACTAAATAATATAGTTTTTCAATGTATATGCGAAATAATTATAGCTGTAGTGTGTTAAGTTTTAATAATAATTAAAAATAATAGTTTTAATAACTTTTTCAATAATTGCTTATTAAAAAAAATAAGTTTTCTATAAAAATTAAATATTTTTTAGAATTTAAATTTATCTTGATTTAAACTGCAATATGTTTTAAATAGCTGGTAAAAATTTCAGCATCCTAGGTCTAAAAGTAGACTCGGAAAAAATATTTATGAAACAGCTGAAATCTTAAAAAAACAGTTGTAAACTTCCTGCGAGTGAAAGCAATATTTGCTGTTAATGAGAAAGGGTTAAGTGAGTGGTTGGTTCACTAAAATCTTAAATTCACTTTCTTATCACTTGTGAAAATATATATGACAGGTAATGCAGGGTGTTTGTGGTTTTCACTTCATATTAATTCATTGAAGAATATCCCATTTTAGTTATGATTGTATCTCAAATTAACTCTGTATAGTAATAATATTTTCTACACTTTACAGAACACAGGGACAAAAAAGGCTTCACACCGTTAATACTGGCAGCAACAGCTGGCCATGAAAAAGTAGTTGATGCTCTTCTAAAACGTGGTGCTGATATAGAAGCTCAATCAGAGAGAACTAAAGACACCCCTTTATCTTTGGCTTGCTCAGGAGGGAGATTTGAGGTTTGTAATGACATTAATCCTTGAATGCCTATGAAGGTGATTATATTTGATATGCAAGTCTGTTTGTCCGAAATGTTGAATGCAAGTCTGTTTCTCTTGTAGGTTGTAGATCTGTTACTTAATCGAGGAGCAAACAAAGAACATAGAAATGTATCAGATTACACTCCATTGAGTTTAGCTGCCTCTGGAGGGTATATAAATATTATCAAAATGCTCCTGGCTCATGGAGCTGAAATAAATTCCAGAACGGGAAGTAAATTAGGGATATCACCATTGATGTTGGCATCCATGAATGGCCATACTGGTAAGATTGTCTTGTAATATACTAAAATGTGAAGTTGAATTAAATCTGAATGTTACTTAATGCAGTGATATGATACCTGGAATATTTCTTAATAGCATCTGTGAAGCTGCTCTTGGATATGGGCAGTGACATTAATGCTCAAATAGAAACTAATCGAAACACAGCATTGACTCTTGCATGCTTCCAAGGAAGGCATGAAGTTGTGTCATTACTTCTAGACAGGAAAGCAAATGTTGAGCATCGAGCTAAGGTCAGTATATACTTTACTGTGATATAATTTATGTTGGCGTAAGAAGGGAGGATTTGTTATTAAAAGTTTTTTTCTAAGAGTATTTAGAAACAAACCTGTGAGGGGATAATCGGAGATGAAACCATCCATTGATTATGGCATTAGAAATTCAAATTGTTCGAGATAAAAAAAATTAAAGCTATGGTTTTGGAATGTGCTAGGAATTTTAATAGTGTCGAAGGTCCTTCAAAGCGCAATCCCAGAGATAGCTGGATTAAAGTTGGTGAGAAGCAGACATGAAAAACCTTGAGAACTCTGAATGGAGGGATTTAATAAAAATCATGCAAAGATTATAAAACATGTATGCTGAGAAATGAGATGAATGGGTTAACAGGGACTAAAGTAAAACAGGGTTTCAGCATGTGACCGTTGGGGATATTGTTTCTCCTGATGTCAGTCAAGGTCAAGGGGTAAAGGATTTAAGTGGGGAGAGTGGAGAGTAGGAAGCGAAGACGAGGAGAGCAGTGAGTGCATGAGTCACAGCTGGGCACATTTGGCTACGTGGATGATTTGCCACAGTGTATGGAGAAGATGGGCACTTTCGATCCCTCTTGGAGGGTAATGATCCACTGATCTTGAATTGATCCCCCGCAACCGACCTCAAGTAGAATAGATTCCATCCTATCCAATCTCAAAGCAACCATTTCATCCGGTTTCATTCCGACAGAGCAACTGAATCGCTCATAACCTAATAAGGGAATATTATAAGAATTTTTCACAGGACCTTTCTCTATATTGTCATGGGAATTATCATCTCCATACCTCTTACTATTTCTTGCCAGTAGCCCTCAGAATTCCTCATTATATTTATCTGCTCTATATCGTGACACTTCTCTCTTATATCCACAATTTTCTCTTCACATTTGCAGAACTAATTCTCTCTTTTTTAAGCTCCAAAATGTTAGCATTAGCTGCATAAGCTCTCCCATCTGTTAGCGGTACTCAAATATAAATCATGTCTATTTTTAAGGCTCATATTCAAAAATAAAGCTATGCACTTTATTCAGGTCAGTACGATGGATGGCATATTAAAATTAATTTTCTTTTTTCTCTTTTATTTTATTCAATCAACTTGTTGTTTCTGAGTCAGACTGGACTAACTCCATTGATGGAAGCGGCGAGTGGAGGTTTTGTTGAAGTTGGCAGGGTGTTGTTAGATAAAGGGGCTGATGTGAATGCACCTCCTGTCCCATCATCCAGGGATACAGCATTAACTATTGCAGCTGATAAAGGCCATGCCAGATTTGTTGAACTGCTTCTGTCAAGGTGAAGTCTCTTGAATGAAATATTTTTTGAGCATTTGAAATTGAGTGATTCGTTTACTAATTAAGTTTTAAATTTTACTAAACAGAGGTGCTCAAGTGGAAGTAAAAAACAAGAAAGGGAATTCTCCCCTTTGGCTGGCTGCAAATGGTGGACACCTAAGTGTTGTGGAATTACTGTATGGTGCAGGAGCAGATATAGATTCTCAGGATAACCGTAAGGTATTTAGCAATGCAAACATTTATTTAATAATTGATTCGTGTACATAAAATGAGAAATTCTGTAATGGCACAAATTTCAATGTTTTCACCACAGGTTTCATGCTTAATGGCGGCATTCCGAAAGGGTCATCTCAAAGTGGTGAAATGGATGGTTGCGCATGTTACTCAGTATCCAAGTGACCAAGAAATGACCAGATATATTGCAACAATAAGTGATAAGGTTTGTTTGATATCTTATATTTTTTATATATGGTTCTAGAGTTCAATTGCATCTGGGTGGACTTGCTTTAATATAAAGTTGCTTATATAATGGGAAGCCCACCACTCATCAGATTAATGCTTGTAACATGTTCCAGGAAATTTGAGTTCTATTAGGAACATTACATATCATATTTGATGTGATAAGATATAAATTCATTCATGAGATTCTAATGATGCATATGAAGATGTTTAGATAGCAAGCAAGCTATGTGATTTTTTGGGTACCAGGTCATCCTGGGAAACTGAAGGTGGCATAGGGAGGGATTGCCCCCCCTTCGAATGTTGCATGCCACTGGGCTTACTGTTGGGTGAGCCAGACCCTCACCTACCATACCAACCTTCGGGTTGAATACTGTAGTTTTTTTGTAGTGTAGTATAGCATTTAAGGCGGGGTGAGCCAAACTAGCACTATAGCAGCAGCTGCATTTTGATGAAATGTGTGTGAAAAAACCTTGGCAATGATATACTAGGAGTTTAATTTAATTCCATTAATGAATTTGAACAGAGGCTCAAGTTCCAATGAATCTTCCATATCAGTATTTTAATTTGTCAAAGACTGTAGTACTTAACCTCTCAAACCTACCATTTCCACACCATATCCTTTTACATTTCCTAATTAACCTCTTTACTGCCTAGGCTGAAGTAAATAAAGTTGAATGGGGGTAAAGGAAAATGGGCGTAGTGCTCAGCTAACATCTGAGAATTATCATCATCTTACCAAGCCATGGTTTGTAATCTTTATCCTTTTTCATAGAAGTTTACACACTATGGTGAATAGGGAAATTGTTTTTCTGCAGTTTTGCAGTAAAAATGTGGTTAGAAGGTTTTGTTTCAACCTCAAAATTTATTAATTTGGGAAATTCAGTAAAATTGGGAATTCAAGAGGAGAAAACACTAGAAACTTACATAGAGTGCATCAAAACTCATTTTTTGACTTAAGATGTTCATTTAAATTTTTCACCGTGTTGTGAGATGTGAAGTTAATTGTCTCTGTTCATGTTATGATGATGACTTTTTTTTCAAATATAAACAGCTATTTGACCAAGTATATCCATGAAATTTCAAACTATCATGCTGTACAAAATTATTATTTTATCGATTTCATGTTACCCTTTATGTAACAAGAAATCAGAAAACTGAATCCTGAGAACTAGGAAAACTGAAATGTGAATTTAATTCACTTAATCTAGTTTCTATCCTACAGGGGCTTTTGCCTGGGGCTGAGATGTGCGAAGGAGTCCTTCTATTTGAATCTCATGTTGCTTTCATTAATGTGACTAAGCATATTGCCCCAACTGTTGCGACCTCCTCTCCTTGCAAGAGGGGAGGAGTATTTTACTGGAACCCATTTTCCATTTTTAAATAAGACTATGACGTGTTGGAAAGAAATTTTAATCATGAAATCATTTAATCTTTTTGTTTAGAAGATCCCCAAAAGTTTTCTACGTACTTAGCAAAATTTAGTGCATATTGAAGAAGTAAGTGATTTGGCATTTTATTTTTCAGGAGCTTCTAGAGAAGGCACAGGAATGTACCAAAGTAATAAGAGCTGCTAAAGACCAGCAAGCTGCAAAAGCTAATAAAAACGCTTCCAGTTTATTGGCTGAACTGGACAAGGAGAAGGATCGGGAAGAATCAAAGAGGGCAGCTGCTGCAAGGAGAAGGGAACGCAAAAAGAAGAAAAAGTTTGAGAAAAAGAAGCAGATGGAGGAAAAGAAAGCAGATACCCTATCAGATGAGAAAGATAATGCCAAAGCAGATGAGGATTTGGATGAAAAGGGTGATGAAGAGGATGATGACAGAGGTGAGTGTCTAATATTAATGACTATTTATCATTTAATGGCTATGAAGAACAAATAACAAGTAACTTAAGTAGTGTATGCCTGGTAATTCGAAATCCTAAGTTCCTTTTTCTGGTGAGACTACGTAACTTAAAAAAAGATAAATATTTTGGTTTTCTTCAATTACAAGTAATAAATTCAAGCATAATGTTCCCATTTTCAGTGGTATCTATTTGTTCCATGGAGAAATATTGCCAATCATAGCCAATAGAATACATGTTTGAAAAAATTCTTTAAAAAATCCAGTGTAAGGCAATAAGTACAAGCTCATTTTTACAATCATGATTTAGTTCTTATTGAATATGCAACTCAATTTTCATGAGTAAATATTGCAATGGTATAATAATGTGTATAGACTGGCACATGTGTTAAAATCAAATTCCTTTTGAGAGCTAAAAACAGCAGAAATAT
This sequence comes from Calopteryx splendens, assembly GCA_002093875.1. NCBI lineage: Eukaryota > Metazoa > Arthropoda > Insecta > Odonata > Calopterygidae > Calopteryx > Calopteryx splendens. The sequence continues at coordinate 96,631 of LYUA01001443.1, forward strand.
GTTCAATGATTTTGAATAAACTTCAAAACAAAGCCATTATTTTAAATTGTTTTAGATATCTTGTGTTTCAACTGGTTTGGCATATGCAATTCATCATGTTATTTTCATCAATAACAGTTGAAATGCAATGACCCATGGACTCCTGTAACTTCTCCATAGGGTTCCATTCCAATAAGTTCTTCACCAAGTATGACACAAAACATATTGAAGGTAGTCCTTTCCCTGTCTCAGTGACTAAACAAAACTATGGATTAGTGTACTTCCTATAGCATTAAAAGAGTAAAAATGAAGGTATCTAGATTCATCATGTGAATGTAATTGGTTCATTTTTGCTATTTTACATTTTCCCACTCCAACTCTCACCCAAATCCAATAAACTATTTTATTAATTTATCATGCATTACTATTGACTTATGACAAATTCAGACCATGGCAGCTCAGCATGAGTTAAGCAAAAGTGCGTGTGTCCCTTTTTAAAATGAAAACAGCTTCAATTTGCATGTTTGGTGGAATGTTTACATTTAGAAATTCCCCATTTCACTTCTCTAGGAAATTGTTTGTTTTCTATTTTTCTCCAGGAGCATCAGACCCAGCTAATCGAGATGAATCTGCACCGTCAGAGCCCAGTAATGCAGGACGTGGGAATGATGGCACAGAGAAGGAAGAAGGAGATAGCGGCATAGAGGCAAACAGTCAGGGAAGTTATAGCAGTGGAGACAACAAGGGGAACGAGAAAAGAGAGAAAGATAAGAAGAAAAAGAAATCGTCGAGTCCTGCAGGGAACAAAGAGAGGGTCGAGGATATCGAAGTGGAGGAGGACATTGACGTAAGAGGGAGTGAGGGGGCGATTTCAACAGCAGATGGAGATGGTGCTCCATCAGTTTCCACAACAAGAACGGCGGTGCCAACTACAACCGTCCCAGTGACTGTTACTCAGAGAAGGGCCCTGGTACCCAATCGTCCCACTTCTGCACGACTAGCCAAGGCTGAACACCACAGGACTCAGGGGAATGATGTGAGAGCCAGCCGTGATCTAACTGTTGGGGAAAACTCTGGCTCAACGTCAGACCTTTCAATGAATGCTATTGATCAGGTTGTATCACGGTCAGGGTCTCGTGTCATGGAAAGCCTTAACTGTAACACTAACATTCGGGGACGTCTGGCATATGAGTCATCCCGCCATCCTGCGGAAAGGGAAGATTTTGAAGCTACTGGGAATGAGACCTATGTACCTGCCAAAGGAAAGAAGAATGTGTGCAATTATGTGTAAGTTAAAGAGGAGAGGTTTTGAATAGAACTGCTGTTATTAGTCTTTTAAAACCTGTAACTGTTTCTACTTTATAATTGAAATATACCTGGGGGCCCACAACTTGGTATATACATGACATAGACATGAGCATGACTGTCTGACGTGTATTGAGAGCTTATAGTAAAAAAACTGGGTGGCTGCACTGGGAATGGTGTAGGCAATGAATGTTTCTTGTGTTAAAATATTTTCAGTAGTGAAATTTAAAGCAATTTCTTTGCTATAAAATTCTTTTTTCTCTGTTTATTAATACAAATAGCACTGGACATAAAACTCCTTGATTATGAAATAAATAAGGCTTTCTATCAATAAAAATTACCTCTCCAACAGAGTAAATAAAATATTGAAATTTGATTCTTTTCCTTAATGAGACTTATTTTAGTTCCTTTTTGTAATAAACTCATAATGAACTGTTTAATCTGTTTAGTAAAAAAATGGAATTTATGCCAACATCATGCAAAAATATATTTAACTTGTTTGAAAGTGGATGACTAATGGCTCTAGTTTAATGAGAGATATTGTGGTTCATTCAAAAGTGGCATGGCAGTGAAATAAGCTGCTAACTGGATAAATGGAACTGTTCTTCACTTAGACAGTTAAACAGGAGTTTTTATGCTTTGATAATTTATTTATCACAGGCATTTTGGAGAGGGAGAGACTACGAGTCGTGAAGTTAATGTGAGCAAGATGCCAAATTCAGCATCTACACTAACTAGTCCAAAACAAGGTGGAAAAAGAGAAGAAGGATGGAAAGAGGTAGTTCGAAAGTAAGTTTTCATATGAGTAGTGGTATGTTGTATTAATGTTATTTTTATAGAATGCGTGCTGTTGTCATTATGATGTTTAGCAAATAAAGAGAAAGGAAGAAAACTAATCAAACAAAAATTTTGCCCATTGACTAAATTTTCTCTGAATAAGATAATCAGTAAATTTGGGAATTCACGCCGTGTGCTATTAAAAAGTATCTGCAGTAAATTTAATTTTGTTTTATCACAAATAGCTCATGCGTTCGGTCGAAAAAAGTTTCTGTACCATCAACAGCCATAAGCCGTGTAATTGGCCGAGGCGGGAGTAACATAAATGCAATCAGAGCAGCAACATCTGCACACATCGAGGTAGAGAAGCAAAATAAGGGGCAAGGAGAGCGGGTCATCACCATCAAGTGAGTGCACACTTATGTTATTAGTTTTTTATTTCACATGCCTTGAATGCAAATGAAAGAATTGTTTGCAAAATTCATTATTTTTTGCCTTAAGCTAGTCCTTTATAAAGCACACCACTGAAGATTTCTGGTTGGAAATCCTTGGAAATTTCTATTCAGTTAAATGTTCAGGATTAAATATATAATCTTTGAAATTACAATGAAAAATTGATTTTAGAGAAGCAATTTAATGAGTGAACAGTATTACACTCTGTGGTTAATTATACCTATACCCTTTTAGTTTCAAATTGGTGGTTGTCTTCACTTTTTAGTGTGTCAAGGCTCAAGGCTATTCAAAGTAATGATATATGATAGATTATTCATATTTTACCTTTGTGAGTCTCAGTTTTTAAATGGGATCTCACCTGACATGACATATTTTGACTGTTGGGCGATTTCAGAAAACAAAAACTGCATGAAATGTTATTACATATCTGATAGAACTGGAGGAACTACATAGAAATCTCATGTTGATGAATTTTAAGAGAAACAAATTTCCATGTACATTAATCCATTTTTTCATTCAGTACATTCTGGGTTGTATTAATTCAGGAACTCTTGGTTTCTCTAGAAAAGTTCAGAAATTCAAGTTGCAATAATATCATATTTAAATTTTAGCAGCTTAGTAGCTTATGAAATTTTTCTCTTTATTGCCTATACTAGCCATGAATGAATCCATTCTTCAAGAATTTGTTAAAAATAACTGAAACTACTTAATAATGCTTTAATAAAAAAAAACATTAAAGCCTCCAGGCATATCTAAAGTAGCAAATAGCTTACTGTAATAAATATCACCCACACCAGAAGTAAGAACTTGATCACTCCGGAATAATGAACTAAGATTAATCAATTTGCAGAGAAATAATTTACCTTAAATGCTGTTTTTAAAGGATTCAATAACAAAATAATACTTTTGAAGAATCAGATGAAGTTCAATTTAGGTCCGGTGGACACAAATTTCAAGATATCATGCTTGTTTAGTATCATTAAAAATGCAATCAACTAATTATGAAAACATTTTATATTTATAATGAAGTGGTAATAGATAAATGCAAGTCAATGCAATCTTATTGGAATTAATTTTTTAGTCATCAACAAATGTGTAAATACAATGATAGGTAAAATGTGCAACTTCTTCTCTCACCTTCTTCACGAGTCATTTCATTACCGTTGCTCCTTGGTCCAAAAACATCTGGATTCCTTTCCAAGGATGGCACTATGATGGTCACCATGAGTGCTGTAAAAGGCCATGAATATGATGGAGATTTTCTGTTGTTAAATTTTCCTTTCTATGCCCATGGTGTTTGTCACTATACTTTAAGAAACTACCAAAAATCCTTAACAGAAATGCATAGATTATGCCATTTTTAGAAGTATGGCATTATACGTTTGCTGGATTGCTCATTGTATCACCTATATCTTTCACTGAAACTGACCTTACAACCACAGTTGTTAACTTAATTCGGGAAGCAGGCAATTTCATTAAGTCTTTTTATATTATTTTTTTATTTAAATGCAAGCAATGGATTTGGATAGAAAGATGTAAAAAGTTAACTGAGAAATAGTTTTGGTGGTATTTCAAAAAGGCAACAATAGCTTTTTGTTTCTGACTCTCCTTATTTGCTTGGGATGTATGTACAAAGAACAAACATAATGACAAAATGTAAAAGTGTATGATAAATGAAGCATGGATACTGACCTAAGATACACTGAACTACTGGTTATCAGTTGGTGGATTATGGTTGGTTTTTATCCTATGTTTATATTTGACCGTTTTTTAGTATTAACAAGAAATCACTGTAGACTTTTTATTTAAATGCAAGCATAAGTCATGTGGTGCATTCATTTACCATTCGAAATTCAACTTATAAAAAATCATTTTTTTCTTTATTAATGAGATTATATTGTTTGCTTAACCAACTAAAATGCATGAATATTTAACAAAGTATTGTTAGTTAATTTCTTTTAAGTTTAAAAGTAATTGAAATATGGTATCATATTGCCATAAATAATTTAGCATATGCACTGTTTCAAATAATTGCCAGACCATTTGCTGGTGAGGCACTAGTTCATCATCATTCTCTCTCAATTTCATAAAATTCATTTTGGCCTCCAAATCATGTCAATAAAGTCGCAATCAAGACAGATAAAAAATACCTGTCTGAAAAATATTTTTTTGCATGAGTGAATGCAACTGAAAGGCACTTGTCACCAAGCTAAAGGAAGGTATGGTCACTGCTGTGAATTATTCGGTAGGTGACATTTTGTTTATGAAGCTGAAAAATGACTAGATCAAATAAGAAGCATAATGGTACTAGAAATGTTCAAGAGCTTTGAGAGTGTTTATATGTAGATAGTTAGATGGAAGAGGTGTGGAAATGATTCTAAGGTGTAGAACAGTGATTGGCAAACTTTCCAAGTCAATGGGATATTTACCCAATTTTTATAGTATGCTTCTTCCTGGTTAGCTATTTGGTTAAATTTTTTCTGTCTGTATGCTTTGTGCTAAGTCAGTAACAGTGATGAGTATGACAGACTGGGATTGGTGGCCTCTTGAACTCAGCTCTCTTATCTGCTGCGTCCGAGCTTAGCCACTGCACTATGAAGGTCACTACCATATGGTTTGCTACCATAGAGTTTAGCAGCCTGCTACCCTAGAGTTAAAAAAACAAAAATATCCATATTTTTCTGCTCTTTAACCTGTCAGGTAGTTTCCAAGTTATAGGGTGCTAAACATCAAGGTATTTAACCCCTTTAGCTGAAAGGGGTGGACTTGTAGTTATTATCTTGCAAATTGTTTTAGTTCAATTGCCACAGTCCATCTTGCTATGTGGGAATCTCCAAGTAATGAAACATTCTGTATCCTATACAGAAGACCCCACATGGAAGATTCTGAACTATGTAAGTCTTTCAGAAATTGTTTAAACCATGGAAATGCGTGAAAATAAATATAATTGGACGAATCCAAGGAACTTTAACAACATGATACATTTTATTCCCGCACTGGGAATGTTTTTTTCATTCATTGAGCCACTCTTATTGAATTGGGTTGGTGATGAAATCTCCGATGATGTAGGAACTATAATGGAGTCTGTTGGTAGTTTAAGGTATTTAATTTCATAAGTTAATGGATGACCACAGAATTATTTTTAGTGAAAATCAGTTCTACATTCATGAAAAATAATTGAGATTTCACTTCAGAGTAGATGACCCAATTTTGAAAATTCTATGATCAAAACATAAATTTTGCTACATCGTTAATAGATTTACTAAATAAAAATTTGTATTTAATATTTTAATCACTAGGGGTGTTGTAGTCCAGTGGTTAGAGCACTGGGCTGCTGACTGGAGGACCTGGGTTCAATTCCCGGTGAGGACTGATTCTGGACACCCTCATCTTCACCTAAGCTGTGTACCATTTTTTGGGTACCAGGT
>LYUA01001443.1:138666-158367 GCA_002093875.1 Calopteryx splendens
CATTTAGTAGTATTAGTTTTGAGGCATATGTGTGTTTCTAACTTATTTCCGCCAGTAATGATAGTTGGGGATTTGAAGTATATCCTTTGGAATAAGAGAGAGGAGGATGATCTTTTAGTAAACTTTTGATTGGCATGACTCTGCTCTTTATGAAGCATACCAAATGATCCTCAGCGTGTTGCTTTTTCGAACCAGCTTTTCTCTCTGCTTGGTAATTGAGTACCAGAATAGTATGGGAATATCTCTGAATCCAATGCCTGCCATTCAAACCATGGCCCTTGGGTTGAAAAGCCAGTGCTTTCACCATTTTTCCTATATTTCTGGCAAATCGGTGACCTACTTATTCTGAACTGGGTTAATGTTCATTCTACTTGATTACATATTATGTAATTGGTGACCCATTAATTTCTCGTAGAGTGGGATATCTATTAATAAAAGATAATAGAAGTTGTGGAGTGTGGTGTTGATCAGGACTGGTACTTAGTCAATGAGGAGGAAAGATAAACATAAATTAGAGGCTTGTGAGGCATATATATTTAAAAGATGAAATGGACTGAATGGAAGGAATACTGAGAAGTGCAAAGCTTGCTAGGAGAAGAGAGAAAGTTGTTGGGAGAAATTTAAAGACAGCAGGAAAAGTGGAGATATTGAGAGACAATGGTGTGTTTGAGAATTATAAAAGGGAGAATGCTGGGTAAATGAGATGGAAGAGGAAAATATAAGAAATTTTGGAGAGCCATTCAAAAGCTACCGCTTCAGGTAGAATACTACTAGTAAGTAAAATGTTTGCATTGTATTTTTGAAAAATTATAAGGGAAATGAAATTTGTAAATGTGATATTTCTTCCTTTGTACTAGATGCATTCACTAATTGCTGAGGGTCTTCGTGTATTTTGATGTAATATATTAAATGTATGTTGAGTGGTGAATTCCTTTTTAATCATGAGTTTTTATGGTCGTTTTCTTCCATTAATATTTGCATAAACTAAAATATACTTATTGTGCAGATATTTCACAATATCTGGTGATTTTTTGTTTTATCCTAAAATAAGTAATTGACTTTTAAAAATTTTCTTTATTCTCATTGCATTACTGTGATCACTATACTGTTGTCAATTTATTCAGATTTGCAAATTCTTGGTACTTAGCATGCATTTTGATACCTTGTTCACTAAATCATGATAAATTAGCATGGCTTTTTTGTTTATTTCAGTATTGGGACGCAGACTTAAAGTAGGCTTCCAGGAAACTATCTATAATGTCAAATGAATCTAGGATATTTTTGAAATTAAAGATGTTATGAAATTTGTTTTGAAGATTGAACTTACTAATAGATAATATTTAAGAAATAAACCTATACCAAATTGTGTTTTGATTTTTTTTTTTTGCATTATTCCTTTTTAGTTTCTATTTCATCTATATAGTTTAGCTATTGGGCTACTATTTTTCCTGAATTACTTTTGATAGTTGTAGTGTAACACACTTAAATTTGAGGGGGTCAGGGCAACATAATGCCAACCACCATTTTGGTTAGCGGAAGTTTTTTTAAAAATGGTTTTAATTCCTAAATCAGATTTTTTTACAATTGAAAAATAGTTTTGTTGTAATTATGTCTAAATATTTTAATTAATTATTTTGAACCTTGTGCGAGCCACCCCTTAGTAAATTTATGTAACTTACCGGAAGATGATGCAAATACCTTAGGTTGATGAAAAATTATTCTTGGCACTATGGCCCAACCCCTTCAATTGTGATAAAACCTACAACTGTGAATAGCTATGTATTTGTGAGGACACTTTTGTGTATCTTTCTAGCTTCAATAATTATACCAAATTCAATTTTTGCAAAGTGTCCCAATTGCTGTCCACAGATCTAGTCAATGACCAGAAAATTACTAACTAGTTCTTTTTCTTTTCTATTCCAGACATGGTCCAAGTGGACACAGTAAACTAAGACCTGATAATGATTCTTAAAAATACACTATTCTGACATAAGCTAAAAAATGTGGTCCCTATTTTGGTTTTCCTTACCAGTTAAAATTATTGGAATATAAAGAAAGTTTATCCTGTGAATATGTGATTTCACAGGTTACAAAATGAAGTGGTTATGTAACAATTTGCCTTGATTCGACCATATTGTGGTCAGTTCCTCTATTATAAATTGTTCATCAATTTTACTCTAATTTTATTTCTGATCATCTCAAAAAGATACCTCATTTGTTGTTTAATGTTGTTTAGCTAAGGAATGCAATTTTCTTAAACAGACAGCCTGGTTTGATTTAGTTGTGAAGTTATACTAATGAATATCATGAACAGTTACAATTGCAGAATTGATATTATTTTAATGCTTTGTGACTGTGATTTAGATAGTAACATTTTAAATAATGCCTTAATGCTTAACATCATTTAAAGTTTTGGCTAGGGCCATTAACTTAGGTGAGTGATGGTAGTGTGAAAATCTGGTCCGACCTAAGCTATATTACGTAATTCTGATAGCATTTTAATAACAATCTTGCTATCTTGACTTAATTCACTGATTATGTAATCGGTAGAAAATATATCACTGGAACATGTTATTTGCTCAAGTGCTATTGCCATCATTGGCACTGTGAAACTAATTTTTGAGCCCAGTTGTGGCTGTCTTGACATTGACATTCGGTACTACTTTTTAAATGACTCTAGTCCTAACATTTGCTTAACACAACATCAGATATGAATACAGCATACATTTGAAAAGGGCTTCAATTGTGACTACTTCGTATATGACATAGTAATTTCCTAACCTGCTCAGGTCTGCTTGCAGTGGGAATATTTTTTACTCTTGGACTTTTTGTTTCAAGGATCTTTAACATTTGGGTGTTGACTAAAGAATTCAATTTTTTTGCTAGTTATGTTGTGATAACTGTGTCACCAGCTTAGACACTGAAATCAGGTACAGAAAATCCTATGAAAACTGTTAGATATGAAAATATATCTTAACTTCCATGGAAAACAGCATGCTGATGACTTGTTTGCCCCAAAGGTGCTGGTAAAGTGCTTAATAGCATGCATTTATGTAATTGTACATTTTTTAAAGAATGGATTTTTGTGGGCTGGAAGTTGTATGTTTGTGCCATTCATATCTCTGATTTTTGATATGGATGCCATAGTGACATGAGTCACCATGTAATATAATGATATGAACTAATTGACTTGCCGTTGTAAATATTTTCCACAAAAATGTTTGAAGATTGATGATTGTAGGGAAAAACTAGTTTTCCCTCATAAAGAGTCATAGTTATAGCAATTGTATGTCCATGGATTTTTTTAATGGGTCATTCAGATTCAAATCATCAGCGAAGAAAAAAATGGTACTGTGGACTAATGTCTTGGCTGCTTCTGTGAACAAATTTAACTGGTGGAGTTATTCAGGCATTTATATATCTAGATGTGTGCCACAAATCCTTCTCTTTTACGTTACGAAGTATTGAGCATGGTTAAAGATTATGAACTTTTCTGTTAGTAGGTTGCTATATTGCTGAGCCACCGTCTATTTTAGTTGAAAATTGTGGTTGAAATTACTGGGAGAATGCTTAAATGCACCTATTCTACAGAAAAAAACCCTCTTTCCTTCTTGGTCCATAGGAATCTTCCAATAAGGGAATCTGTACATTGCTTGTAAATGAAGGAAATACCTAAATATATATATATCTTTTTTGCACTGTATAGATTGCATTATTGTAAAATAGCCGTAAAAATTATTTTTCTAATAATGATATCAATCTACTAGGAGATTTGCTATGTCCAGTGGCATAATTATATTAACATGAATGTTTAATTTTACTTTATTCTGGAAAAGTTGTCTTTTCTGCCAATTCAGTTACTATTTTATTTGTTTTACTGCTGTTGGAATGAGTTCATCCTCTTATTTTTTATTGTGGTCATCATACATTTCATTAGACCAGTTCTATGATTTCAATCATTGCTGTTGTATTTTTAACCATTCTTAATTAGTTTTCCATTACCACAAATACAGTAAATTTTAATGGTACATGAAATAAGGGATTCGTGGGAACTTGCAATCCAGTCATATGCAGTAATAATTATTAGTTCAGATAGCTCTAGCTGTTTTTCAGTGTTTAAATATATTGCAAAATGTTTGAAGTATCATTACCATTTAAAAGAATGGAAGCTGGTTGGTGCTTACTTAATTGTTGGAATCATGCCTAAAAGCTTACCTAGAAGGTTTAGGTTTATTCTCCCTATATTTGTGAATTTGTGATTTGATGAAAGATTTAAATTGTGATTAATGCCCTCAATTGCTTGAAAAAAAATTCATTCCACTGTTACTGCTAATATAATCGAAGAAGATTCTGATATAAGCACCATTGTCATCAAGAATATTCGTTTTAGATGGAAATTGCATTTTTTGGAGAATAACTGACGGCTTATATATTAAGAAGAGTTTCTACTCAGGGGTAAGTACTCTTAGGTTAAGTATATTTCATAGTTGAAGTATCAGATACCCAAATAGCCAGTTACTTACCACAATGACTTGGTTAATTCAAAACATTTTGTATACTTTTATTCTTCAACTGTAACTCTTTTTACAACATTTTCCCTCAGAAACATATGAAAAATTGAAATCCTTAATTTGATGTTTGAGTCTGGCATATCTTTTCATTTTAGATGTTTGCAATTACTGAAGGTAATTTCCTCTTTCATCCAAGACATTTTTTTTCCATATTCTGCCATTTAGGCTTTTGAATTATGTTATTTTAAGTCTCCTATTATAAGTGGAATGGGACATGGTAGTCCAGTGGGTATTGCTGAGCTACTAACTGGAGGGCCCAGGTTCCATTCTGGGTGATGCCTCTGGGCACCCTCATCTTCACCCAAGCTATGTGATGTTTCAGGTATAGAGTCATCCTGGGAAGTCGCAGGTGGCGCAGGGAAAGGAACTGGCCCTCCTACCCTGTTGTGCGAGTTTCACTCACTGTTTGGCTTAGTATTGGGTGAGCTTAACCCTCACCTGCCAAACCAACCCTCCGGTTGAACTGTGATGATTATGAGTGGAAATGGAAAAAGAATGATTTATTGAAACTTAGTGTTTTTCTGGTAATACTTGTTATCTTGAAGACTTGGATCAGTGGATGATGTATTAAATTAAAATCTTCATTTCCTCCTGGGTATTTCAGCTAGAAGAACCAAGTTCCACTGTCTTGAAAAACAGTGCAGTAATCATGGCTTATTAGTTGCCTGTGTTTAGAAATATTCCCTGAGTCGGTAGCAAATAGTTTTTATTGGAGCCCTATGATGTTTAAAATTATGATAATTTAGGAATAAACTTAATTTTCATAAACTTTTATTACATAATGCAATGTATTTTAACATTTCATTTTTAAAAATCATAATATGAAAAATTATGAATAATTATTCTTGAAAAATACTAGATAAGATGGTATCCATTTGTGGATGTAAAATGAAGTTAAATTTTCTTTGCTTAACAAATTTGCTACATGAAAAATGGGCTCTTTCCTCTGTGTGCAGCTGCTGTTGGTGTTGCTGGTGTATTTTTCTACTCTGAAGCACATGAGTTTAAGGGAATTATTGGTCGAGGTATATACAAGATATACATAAGTTCCATTCATGCATATGTTTAGGTTTCTCAGTCTTGTATAATTAATGCCTTGTAAATCTTATCCTTGGGTGCATGGGCAGCTTAAGTAACCTTGCATCTACCTAATTCAATTCACATTATTGGTGTTTCATCTTTTCTTTCAAGTTCGGATATTTGAAGAAATTATCCCTGGTATTGTTTCACCCCATATCTGAGGTTGTTTTTAGCTTATGGTAAAAGCCCCAAATTTTTGAAAATATTACACATGCTATTCTGCTTGCCATATTCGTACCAATGAACATTACAATCCATAGCATGCAACCTTGTTAATATTGCAAGGGAATTTGCATTTAACTAATCACATCCATGACCTCTCATTTTCTCATGTTACCCTCAAGATAATGATAATTTGTAATGAAATGGTGAAGGGCAGTGTGCTAAAACCCTTTTCATTGTACCTCATCCCCTTCCTAGAGCAGATTGTCAAATGAATAGAAGATATGGAATAGAAAATATATTGATGATAACATTTACATTACACAGATTTATATTTGTGGTAAATTGATATCTTGTCAGGTATGTTACATCAAAATTACAACACTTAGACAGTCCATTATAATTGCATAAGTATGTACATATGTGCTAGCATCACAAAGAATACAAATAACCTTTTTCTATACCATACTCCATACATTCTTTTATTGAAGCATAATTCACCTACTTACATTGAATAGCATCAGGCTACTATGTATGTAATAACCGGTCTGCCATAGTATGCTTCTGTCATAGCATTATCATCTAGAGTTTCTCTGCTGGGCTTAAGAGAATGGAATTTTCAAGGTAGGCAAACTTGATGCATTCACTATATATTGCAAAGATGTGGAAAAAATACGTAGTTCAAATTCTCAGTGAGGAAGATGATACATTTAGGAATACTATGTGGTCCAGATATGCATGTTACTGTCTCAACTCTTAATCAAATCTACATCAGCGAGTATATGTAAGCAGGTATGGTAAAGAAGATGAGATTGCAGAAATTCTGCCTGTAGAAACGAGATTGCAGAAATGTCATGGCATGTACATTGCCTAGAAAATGTATTTAGTAGTTTCAAGTGGGTTAGCTATTCAGGTACAAAGGGACCTGGTGTCAAGTTCACTGACAGTACAGTGGTCTGGAGAGGATAGTGGTGACAAACTGTAGCAAACAAGTCGGAGAAGCCAAGATCAAGAATGGTGTGAAGCAGGACTGATATGTTGCATTTTACCTATGTTTCATGCAGACTGGTATCTAAGAAGTCCTAGACAGTTTGATAGAGCAGCTAAAATGAATTAGAGTAAAAATGCTGAGAGTGTGAACGCACTTAACTTAGAGATGACATTGAAGGGCTGATTGGAAGCAAGGGGAACCTGTAAAAGTTAAAAAGCATTTGGTACAATCTGAATATTAGAAAGTAAAGAACAGAAATTTGTGCTCAGCAGAACCAGTGCAACTGTATTAGGGATTTTGTATGGTGAACCTCTAAAAGTCAGTTGAAAAATTGACATCGTGGGAAGCCAGAGAGTATTGCATGGTACAAGCAAAAGAGAAGCAAGAATCAGGATAAGTAAAAAATTGCTTTTTATAAAAGAAGAAAACCTTTCACATTATAAAATATCAGCTTAAGGTTGAGAAAGAACATTGTGAATACCTTTATGTGGAGTGTCCAAAGAACAAAGTGAAACCTGATCCATTAGAATGGAGGTTAGTAGGATATTCAACAAAATACATAATTTTTAATATTATCATTAATAAGTTTCTCCTCTGTTAATTAACTGAATTTTGCTATTAGGTATGTGCTAGTGTTTAGTTACTGCTCGTCCACAACAATTGAGTTCTCACCGAAGGGGTGCAAGATGCTTGGGAATTTTTTATCCTGAAAAATGCCTGGTATATCTTGGGTTAATCCACAGTACTTCGCTGAAGGCTTTGGGGTGAAATTGCACTAAACATGTTAGTGGGTACAAGCTAAAATATGTGGTTAATTCAGCAGTCAACAGCAGCAATTTAGTGGATTCAGTGGCACATGGTCAAAAGAACCTTAAACTACATACATTTTAGCTGTGAAAAGCCAAGGTTTAAAAAAACTGACTTAGAGTGTTATGTCTTATATAATGGATGTTGTTATTTTGGCAGCCATATAGAGTAAATCAGTTACACATACATTCTCTAAACTCGTCTAAAGCTTTCAGGGTAATAGATTGACATAGTGTTGGTCAAAACAACTTTGTACAGAATTGCTTTGATGGCAAAATAAAGAAATAAGGGTAAATGAATTGTAATTGAATATGATAAGGGCAGAAGAACAGGTAATGCAAAACTTCCCATCCTGAAATAAATTTCTTGCCCAAGCCAATCAGAGCCTCTGATGTGCATTACATATTTCCATTTCCTCAATGATATAAATACAACGAAGGGCTCATTTTTAGCATGGAAGATGTGTAATTGTAAGATGGTTTTACTTTTAATATGGATGGGAGTATTACTTATGGGACAGCCAAATCAGGAGGTGACCCTTACCCACATGGATAACTGATATTCATGAAAATTAGTGTACATCTTTATTCAAAACTATCAGAACACCATACCATTATGTAAGGTGATATTTTATAAGATCTACAGATAAGAACAAAACCTCATTTTATAGTGGATTATGTACTGATTTTATCCATCTATGGTAGTCAACCCAAAGGTTGGTTTTGATAGAGCTCACCCTGAATAAAAAGTTTTGGCATGTGAAATTCACATTCATGGTTTGGGTGTCAGATCCTTTCCCTGTGTCACCTACATTTTTCTACTAAGTCCTGTTATCCAGAAAATAGCACCAATCTTTTTTTTATTTGGTGTTCTTAAAATCCATCACCCTCTGGTCTGTAATAAAAAACTCTACTCCCTGGGCTACCATTCACCACTAATTATATATCATGAAATTATGAGCATGATTAAATTTTTCAAAAGTTAAATGGAGTTCTAAGTTTTTAAATTGAATTTTATACTGAATTTATCATTGTGATGCCAAAATAATTTTTGAAACTCAACAACAGCATTAAAAAGTGTCCTTTACACATTCATGCCATTGACAATTACGATGCAATTATGTTATAAACAGAAGTTTATTGTGCATTCTTCAAATGGAATGGATGGAGGAAAATTTCCTGACAAGATTGCTCATGGAAGGTTGCCCATCAGCTGGGTGTAAAATAATACAATGAGTCAACTGGCCATATGGTAGTGGGGAGAGAATTTTATGAAAATTGAGCATCGATTCTTTCTTCACCGGGAGCTTCAGTATGGTGTAGAGATGTCCATTGCTTGCTGTGGCACTTGCTGAAATTTTACATTGACCATACTTGGGATATCTGGCTTCGATTCCTTGCTTACCTGAATATTTCACATGGTAAATTTCTACCTGCCAATTAGAATATCCCATGGCAAGATGTTTTCGCTCAAGATGCCTAATAAGAGATTTTTGTTTGGAAGTGACCCCTGGATAATGACAGATGCAGAAAATAGAAGATGGGAAGCAATGGAAATATGGTGGTACAAAAGAATGGATTGATTTGGTTCTGTGGAGAGTGGATGAAGAAATAAATCCAATAAAAACTCTCACCAAAAGAAGGAATAACCTTATTAGGCACATTCTTAGACACAACAGCCTACTGAAGATGGTCATTGAGAAAAAGGAACATGGGAAGAGTTACAGATGCAGACCATGGATGGAATACATCAAGGAAATAATGGCATTGAAATGAAGTAACTTGTTGACACAGTTTATGAATATGAGGGATGGAGTAGATAGCTACATCAAACGAATTATAGTACTGATGATGAGTCAGAAAAAAATCATTGCCTGGTAGAAAGAAACCTAAAATAATATCTGTGGCACTGGGTCCAAGTACTGGGATTAAATAAAGATTATTGCGATGGGTGATGAAATCACTTAAAATGGAACTAAATACTTAGTGTGAAATTCTTCAGAATTTTTGTTGTTACATAGTTATTTATTACATTTGCATTACGTGGGTGCTTCATGTGAATATTTCTGTTATTTGTGGTTGTTTTTTCCTAATAACTCGCCTGGTCTTTTTTGGCTTAGTAAAATTACAACCACACTGAACTCAGATGATCTGCAAGAAATGTTTTTTGTTGACACTTTTCTTTTTCAGCAAAAGACCACTAAAAAGATTAATAGCTGCCAAGTGCTTGTAATGATTTTTTTTAGTAGAAACCCACCAAAATGTTTGAGGATTTCTACCAATATTAGGAAATGATTTTCAATGAGAAAACGAAGGTCGGAAGGTGATGGTAGATATCACTTAATACTAAGCCCAAAGGCTTGTGAAATTCACACATCAGGGTAGGGGGCCAATTCCTTTCCCTGTGCCATCTGCGGTATCCCAGGATGACCTGGTACTCAAAAAAACAGCTTTGGTAAAGCTGAGTGTGCCCAGAGGCATCACCCGCGATGAACCCCTCTGGTTAGTAGCTCAGTGTTCCACGCATTGAACTACAGTGCCCCTCTTCAGTCAGATAAGTGAGCAAATTTGAGCAATATTTTTCACCCTATCAATGAAGCAAAATGACTGATGATGACAAATAGTAATTTATAGTCTAGACTTCTCCAAGTTTTTAGCACCAATATTCCTAAAAAAACATGATCCAACTTTAGAGCTAGAAGATGTTAGAATGTCAGTCAATTGTGAGGGTATAATCGTGATGATCCACTTGTTGGATGCGAAAATCCACCAATCTTTTTTCTGATTAAATATTCATCCACAGTAATTTCATCAGCCTTACAAAAACCTCATTTCACTGTGCAATTGCATACTCTTTGGTCTAAAAGTTCTCATATCAGAATAGCACCCAATAACAAATGATAATCGAATTGTACAATGATGGCATCCTTATAATTTCTGTTCAATTCGTTTTAAATTTTTTTTGAAAGTTTACTGCAGAACTTGTGGAAGATAATGTTGCAGTTTCTGTTAGGTTGTCATGCGATCCTTTATTTGTGTGTTCTTGAACGTACATAAGTTCGAAGCTGAAAATCACCTTAATTTTATATATTTGACTTAGGTAATTCATCCTTCTTAATTTACTAACTTCGAATGGAAAATACTCAGATCCTCAGAAATAAGTACATGTACCGTTGTTAGAACAACCTTATAGCGTACAACCTTATAGCATTTAGTTTTGCAGGAATGTCCCTAGAATTTCAATGGCTCCCTAATGCCCAGTGCATAAGATCTTAAAATCGTTTGATGTATTCCTCACTCTATCTGAGTATGATAACCCACATTGCTTATGAATAATGCTTCACGTGTTTCCCTAAGTTGCATTTTAATTTTGCAGTGGATTTTTGTACAGCTTGCACATCTACACTTTCTTTTGTCATCAAGTGACTCACTTTTCCATGACTGCGGTTATGGCAAAACCACAGAAGTGAACCACATTCACTTTCTGCTGCAGAAAAAACTTTTACAGAAATTGATTCCGTTACATTTATTAAAAACTGTGTTTTCCAAATGAAGCAGTGCCACCAAAAGGTAATAGTTTTAAAATTTCGAAAAATGTTAGTGAACTTGACCCCTTATTTTGCATAATATTACTTTAACTACATGCTCATTGTTCATTTGATGGAGAATTAGTGGACTATTTCTCATGTATTTCGGAATTGATTTTAAATACAATTTTATGAGATTCGCTTTTGTTATTAAACAAAAAGGGAAATAGTCATGCGTAATGCAAAGTTTTCAACAGATTAGAACGAGGAAGTTTCCCACTAACAAATTTTTTTTAATGCTACTTATATTTTAAGAATCAGATTATTGTACACACCTTCACTATCAAATTTGTATTGCAATCATATTTGTTTATAGCTACATATTTACAGTGCAGGATTTAACTACTGCAACCTGCTAAATATTTTGAAGTTATCTCATAGAAGTGAAATCACCGATGAGTAGCCAGTGTTAGTTAACTCCTCCTCAGGGGCCAGTGTTTCCTACAAATGGCAAGATTCTTAATTAATATTTATTGAGAAGTCTGAGGTGCTTCCATTAGATTTATGTTGTACAGCTGTTCGTTTAATTTTAACATTTACACAGGTTTTAAAATATATCTAAGGGCAAAAAATTTACCTGATCCCCCATGTCAAGCCTTATCTCAACATTCTTACCTCATGTATACATTTTTTCATGCCATACTTTTGTTTTGTTCAAAATGGCTCTTAAGTAGTATTCAATTGGAATGAAGTGACACACAATATAAGGGAGTTACTTGGAATTGAGGACTTATCAGAATAGTTTTTCACTCATTGACTAGTCTCACTCTTCTCACTTTACACTGCATGACATGTGCAGCACTGACAGTTTCACGTTTAGAGACACATGTGGAATCCTTGATCTGCTTAGCTCTGGCTTTCCTCAACAGCTCTGCAGTGCACCGCTGCAGCTGTGCAAACTGCACCAAGGTGAGATCATGCTATACAGATCATTCAAAATATGATAATTACATTCATTAACCAGAGGTGCCAGAAGTACACAGTTATAGGGGTGCCAAACTTATATACACTTAGGGTAGCCATCCTAAGTTTATTACTGCAACATCACTACCCTGTTTCTTCTGCAGCTGCCTCTCTACCTTTTCCCAAACCTCTTTCTTTCCAAAATAATGATATTGATAATTAGTTCCATCTTATACTCTGCTTCCACCACAGTCGTACCACATTACTAAAAAACATTTGAGTTTTCATGCATATTTGGAGTTTGCCAATTCACCAGATTTAGTATATTAATTACATTGGTAATATTCTCCCTACTTCCCCTTCTCACCCTCCTATCCCACCTCGCCCTCTCCCCTACTCTCCTCTTCCATCAATTCTTTCACTTGTGGTATTCCTGCAGAATGCCAGAAAACTGTTTTCATTGAAATTTCCAGCAATTCTATATGAATCCCGACTTTTGGAAGAATAGATCCCAGCCACTACCTATGTGTGATTCCATTGATAATGAAATCCAGAAGTTAAGTGACTTCGAGTTCATTTACTCTGGACAAATACATGCCCTAACCTAGCTGAACCAATGTAGTAGTGTCTAAAAGCACCACGTCCATTAGACAAACCCCAAAATTTCAATTTGGTCCATATGTATGCAAATTTTTCAGATCCCTATTCTATAAATAATATTTCGAAGCTAATACAAAGGCAGCAGATTCAAATTCTATGCAGGGCAACAAAATTGTTTCCATATTTCTTATTGAAGAAGAGTTGAAATAAAATAAGTGGAAATACAAGCCCAAATACTGCTTACCATTCAGTGGCAGTACATCTAGTTATGCAATTAGGGTATTACTTGTGTTGCATAAATGCAACATTCAATTTTTCAAAATATTATGAACAGTATTGATTTCCAAATGACTATCATCATTGGAATGTGGTTCCTATTGACCTTCAGATGTTGCTTCCCAAAGGAGTAGAATTCAGCATGCTTTATTTTGACAGTCAATAGCCATTGGGATGTTGTGAGGGATGGCAAAAAAATACAATCCTGAGAAAAGGAGAATATATCTTAATTATGGCCACATATATCCCTCAAATCAGCAAGGTAGGGAAGTTAGATGCAAAGCATAAAGATATGAGTGGAGGTAAAATTTTAATAATTCATGAAAGAAAAAGATATTCCACTTGGTATTTCCAGACATGTAACATGATAAGTGTGAAATATAAAAATTCTAATGATAATTGCCTTCCAATGCTGTACTACCTGCATTGCAGGGTTTTTTCCCATTGTAATTCAGCAATTACATAGGCTTAGCATATAATCAGTGTAGGTTCAAAGGGCTTTTCAGTTGACAATATACTGTACTTACATTGTGCGTGTACATTTTATTGTCAGCTACATATGGAATAGGTAGCTATTATTTTAGAAATTTCTTATGGTTTAATTTTAAAATCAATTAATTTTAAAAGCAATTTTTGATGCTGATGTTTCACCTGGAATGTGTTGTACTTTGAAGTGTTGGATACACGCACCAACCGCTTCTGGCTGCAGGTCTTGGTTCAAGAATATATTCTCACTTCAGGGACACATAAGCTCTAAAATCTGCGCTCAATTTTACTAAAGGTTACCGTCACTTCATGAATGACATCCAAAAATTGAGAACCTGAATGCACTCTCTCACAATTTCTGTATTTTCTAAATATAGGACAAGTAAGGTGTCATAATGCAGGAGAGGATCTCGGAGCTTGCTTTTGCTCCTTTAGCACACATGAGACTTAGGTTATGAGTGCAATAATTGTTTTGTTTTTACAAATATGGCTGTATAATATCTGATGAACTCTTTCCAAAAGATGTCAGTATATTTGATTTGACAATGACACACCCAAGATCCAGTGTCTTGAGAGCATCACGTGTGTGTTAAGCCACACAGTTGATGGATTTCTGAGTAATGGATATCCTTAGGGTCATCATCAACTTGATAAACACTTCACTGCAAAATATTCATGAGATATTGATGCAGAAAAATTACCAACCTAAATGAAAACTTGTGGGAAAGTTGTAAAATTCATTGAATACTTAATATTATGAGCTAGTGGGTATCCATTTAAAATCCCCAGTTTCCATTTGTGGATGCTCACATAATTATGTGGAGCAACTGAAATGAGTGGTTATCCACCAAAACAGAAAGGTAGACATCTATATTCTATATAGGATCAACTGAAATTATAGGATGCCCACAGAAATATATATGTCCAAATTTACAAGTGAATTAACTAAAATTGATGACTGCTGAAATGACATATTTAGTTTTACATCTACCCAACCACCCAGAGTTTTATATCACATATTTTCGTTGATATCCACTAACATTTATTGTGGAATTAAATATGTAGGTAGGAGTAAAGACTGACAACCCTTAGAAAGTAGTCCGAAATTGTTAATCATGATAAACTTTACATTTCAGAAGCATGAAATGACATGTCTCTTCTAATATTTCATCGCGATATCTTCTAGCTATACATTTTACAAATGCTAGCTTCTATAAGGCTTAAAAGTAGTTGAATATTTGATGGTGAAGTTTTAGTGTGATTTTTTGCTAGTGGTTGAGAACATAACCTGTTTGATATGGCCCTTTCTCAAGTACTCCATTATATAATCATCACAGTGGAAGCTACTAGTAGGTAAAGAAGGCATATTTTACAGGACCTACATCAGGTGCCCAATGGATTTTAAAACATTCCAACAAATTTTCTCTTATTCAGTTTAGATATTTCATTAAAACTTTATGGATCGATTTGATTGTTATAGACTGCACCCTAAGGGTATTAAGTACTTGTGAGATGGTAATCAACTGTTTGGCTTAACATATGGATGGAGACTCATAATTTGGCACAGAAATGGAGAATTATTGTCAGAGGAGTAGAAAAAAATGCTGTATGATATATTTTGTCACTAAATGATGACTTATCCTAGTAACAGACCTGGCATCATAGAGGGCCTGGCTCCAAGGCCATTACCCCAGCCTGGTTTCTTTATTATCTATAGTGAATTTTGGCTATCGAAACAAATTATTTTTTTGCCGGGAGAGGAGGAGGAACCAGGGCGGTAATGCAAACCAACTTACGCTTTGGAAGATTTAACGCTGCGACTCCTATCAGGCATGAGCACTGGATGTCTTTCCTCTGGGCCCTAAGGTGAGATATGTTGGAGATTTAAGGGATGAAATTGGATGAACCTAAGAAGCTGGTTGCCCGAGCTCTCCCCTTACAGACTCTCTGAACTAATTGGAATAAACTTTTACAAAGCAAGAATAACTTCAAAAGTTGTCCAATTTGGAATTCTAACAATTGGAACCAAAATAAAGTGTTAAAAAGTATGCTGGCTAAGTGGAGACCGTAAGTTCTTACATTCAGGAGGTTTGCACCGGATTTTACTCGATATTTATCTTCTCTTTTTTGTGTTCGTCCGCTACTTAATTCCTCACTTCTCATCAATGCAGTAGCCAGAAAAGTGAGGTGATTCCACCTTCTTACGCAGACAAGGTGATTTTTCAGAAAAATAAACTTTTTCAAAGTATTTGTAAAGAATGGACTTATTGATTGAAATATGAAATTAGAGTAAAAATAATATGCATAACATGAACTTAGGAACAGGTTAGCCTGTGGAGATAACAGGGAATAGTTACGCATCTTTGTTGAGGGTGGGAATAATTTCGATTGAAAGCCATCGTTCCTGGTGAAAGAAATCCTGATATTTGGAATTATGAACGAGTTCTCCCTCTGCTCTCTGGCTGCATCCATGTTGAGTAGAGCACTCACCTCGAATGGGTTTTTTTAATACAGTTTTTAGGCAAGCAAATGGGAATTTTTGAGCTGCTGTCTGCTGGAAACGTTCTGGAATCTTATTTCGGATCATGATTCCAGAAACCCCCGGGTTTTTACCGACGCTATTCTAAGTGATCACTTCTTTAAATCAGTGGAATAATTGAATGAGCAACAAAAATAGTTTTTCTCAAGAAAACTCGAGGAATAAAAATATGTAAAATGTGGATGATGATCCCAATAAGTTTCATTGAAGGTTTTCGGTAAACAGAAAAAATCTTAATAGGATTTGATGTTATTAAATATACCTAATGAAAAATGATGAACAGAGACGAGGATATACTGTCTTCGTGGCTGTGTGACGCAGCAAAAAACAGAATTCATTATCAATGGACTCATCTCACCCAAATGCTTTATGTGGTGGTTCTCCTCGAAGCATTTTGGGAGGGGAGACGAGAAAATGTTGAAGAAAGCATCTCGGAAGGAACAAGCTTGATGCTAAACGGCCCGAGTTGCGTGAGGACCCTGGGGGAATAAGAATGGTGGCCCATAGGGTGAGGCCCCATCCTCCTCACTTTACGACATGGGGATATTTCCCTACCCCCCTCAGAAGAAGGCACATAGCTCCCACAGTGGGTGTCAGCCTGTCCCAGGCCGAGTGGTGGCGACCGTACCAGTCGAATACCGGCGGGGTGGGCACCAGGAGTCCCTAACCTCCCGAAGCGGGGGTGTCTCACCCTCTCGTTTCAATTCCTCCTTCCCCTCACTCCTCCCCCTCCTCATTTCACTCTCCTTATTTCAACACTCCCTACCGCCCCTCGGGACAAGTGACAAAGGAAATCCCAGAAACCCTCGTTAAAGTAAATAGCTCGCGAGTTGCTTTTTAAAAGAAAATTGTATGGCGCGAAATATGCATCCTCATTACCACTGCATTTTCATATACGGAGGACCCCACAGACGGAACTCGTCGGTGCTGTGCACGAGATGAGAAAAGACAATACCTACCGTCACGGATTGCGCTCGCGATTATTTTCACTATATTTTTTTCCCGAGTCGAGTATGTCGACTTGGTGGCGTGGGGGAGGAAATACGAAATAATAAAGGTAAAAAGCAAGGGAAGGAAAAAAAAAATAAAGGGTAGATAGTAAAATTGTACCCATGTCCCTGAGTCCAGGTCAGCAAGTGTAATCTTCTTCTGACACGTCACAGCTATCGGATGTAATCAACTTTGCACTTACATCGACGATATTTACTCAGATTTTTTTATTTGTCAAGGAAAAATTATGCTGAAAACCATTTAGCGTGTCCATTACTCATATCCGGTAAGGGAAAACTTCAATACATGTATGGAATAACTTTAGTTTGACAGCTCTAGTAAAGTAAAAAATAGTAAAGTAAAAATGATAAAGGAGAAAAAACAACGAGAGAACTTTCTTTTTTTAAATTACTAAGCCATACATATATATTTTTTTAAAGCCATAAATGAGCCATGAAAGGAAACCGACCCAAAATATGCCACAAAAGCTCATCTCTTAACCTCCTTTCCCCGAGGAAGTTGATGATGCGGTGAACGAGAAATGCCGAGAGTAACGGGGTCATGAGCACAAACTAGAAATACACAAGGGTTCCTCATTGAAACTTACCGCGTAGTTAGCATTATTACTTAATCAATAATTTACTGTTTGACTTAATAAATTATTTTTTTTTTAAATAAATTATTTTTTTGTTTTTATTATATTATTTGAACATTGATTTAATGTTCAAATAACGCATTTGATTTTGTACTTTATAAATGTGTTAGCTGTTTGCCGTGCGTGGTGTTTTTCTACCGAAATATGGGCCGGACTTCTCATAGGGTGGAAGGGGCTTTGTTGAGTTATTGAGAATTTTTTTATATCCTCACAATACAAACAGATTTTAGTACATTTTTAGGCGTAACTGGGTTACATGAGGTACGGACGTTGAGTCTCCAACTGCTGTGCAGTCACAATGCTATCAGTCGGTGCTAGGTTCGAAGGAGAATTAAGAATGATCCATCCGGATTTAAGTAAAGTTGAAGGTCAAAATATAGGTATGTATGCTTCACGTAAAAGTACTTCGTTAAAACTCAACGTCTATCTTCTAATAGTAAGCGAGTGCTTGGATTGGAAAATCATTTTGCTAATAGCTGTCATTAATTACAACAAGTATAAAATACTGTGAAACCGCAAAATACTTTCATCTTAATACTATCGTACAACGTAAATAGAGACTAGATTTAATTCTGCTGATGGAAATAAAAATTGGTATATGATATCTCGATAAAATAATCACGCATCGAGTTCAGTCTACTGAAAAACTATATTTAATTCTTTTCCCCAATTTTATTCGCGTACTATGACCACGATTTCTAAAATGGTAAATGAAAATAACCAATGCAGAATTTTGACGGTGGTTTAAGAGTCCAAGTGGAATTAAATTAAACTTCACGGAAATTGGAGACGTATATGCATGTATAAAACTCGGATTAAATCGCGTGTGACGACTTGGAAGGTCTTATTGTTACAGCTCTCTTATTTGCCATTGTTAATGCAAGGATATTCCTCCTTCTTGGGGATTCAAACTTCCTTGGCGTCTTAATTTCAGCTACTGTTTGTATTTTCTTCGGTTTTTGACCCGTTATCACCTTGTATGCAGGGTTTTTTTTCAGTTAGTTTTTAGTTTTCGAGTTTAAAACTGACGCAGGAGAAATCATTTTGCCTCCACATTACAATAGTAAAGACGGGAAGTTGAGAGAGATTGACAGACGAACAGATGGATTTAAGGAGTCCTTTTTCACACTTATTTGTTATTATGATAGTGGGAAATACATAAAGCAGCCAGTGCATAAGGAGAAGTAGGGGATCCCGGATGTAAAAGGACTCAAAGTTATAAATGCAATAAATTTTATTAACGACTGGTGACCTAAAACCCCCTGCCACACGCCCTCACGGCGGCTTCCAGGGTAAGATGTAGATGTAGTGCAACAGCGTTTTTAATGAACAATGACGCCTTAACAATTTGCTCGTATCTGCTTGGTAATTGCATGCAACTTGAAAGGGAAAATTGACTCATCTAGGAGGAAGGGGAATAACATCTTTATCATGCAATTTATTATACGATTCTCATACGTTTGAATACAATTCCATATGTGAGTCATTATTTTATACGAGTTGCACGGATAATTTACCTTTGTGATAGGTAAGAACCGTCGACATCATGTAGGTTTGCCCAAATTGCGTAAGTGTTGGCTCAATAGTTTCGATTTATAGGATCTCTCTATTAGCATTAATTAACACTAAATGTAAAAATCTATGCGTAGGCATACACGTTTTCCATTCACTCCATTGAAGGAATGTTGGAAGCTAACCAAAAACATCGGAAATGACATGATATGAAATCAGTGTGACAAAAAACAAGAAGATTAATGTTCATATCCATTGTAATTACATGAGGGGGTGTTGTAGAGGGTGAAAAGGAAACTGGGTGTCGGCATTTTTCCCTTCTCATTACAAAAGACGCCATATGGTCCATCCTCCCCCCGTGGCTCGAATCGAATTTCCACTGAGTTCCTCACCGTAGCCCGGATTCAAATCATGACCCTCTGCGTGGAAAGCCAGTACATTAGCCACTGCATTAATTTGATCCACATCTAGGGTTACCAGGTGTCCGGGTTTCAACCGGACAGTCTGGTATTTGAGCAGACTGTCCGGGATAAAATAAAAATA
>LYUA01001443.1:179944-192502 GCA_002093875.1 Calopteryx splendens
TGCTCGTTCCCCCCGTGCCTCTCTCGCGGGCCCCCTTCGCTCCCCCCACCCGGGATGCGAGCCACAGACCCCCCCCCCGTTGTCGCTGGGGGAGAGTCGCCGACTCGTAGCGGTCCGCGGTTCAAGTAGTGTGGCCGGGTAAACTGGAGTCTTGAGGTTCTGATGTTTTGATAACCCACTTCAGGGTGTTTTAATCCTTAAAGAGCTAGTTGACCGCTGACGTTGTAATGGGCTCTATAATGCCATGGGTTGCTTTAGACGGAGTGGACTTGGTATATCATCTCGTTCTAGACTGACTCATTTAATTTAGCTCATCCAGGGTTTCGTCCACCTTATCACGACGCATTCTTTCCGAGCAGTTCTAGAATGCTCGATGAGGTGGGCCGTCACGTGTGCCACTTGCAATCTTTCGTGCTATAATACCAATCTCTATGGTAAACCAACAAAACAATAAGCATTGACAATGTACCGCTAAAAAATTAAGGTCAATATTTAAGTTCATAATCTCCAATCATCTTCCTAAATGTTACTCAATTCGTCCCAACCAAGTGCATAAGGGGACCCTTGAGAAGAAGAAATGCACCCCTGGCTACGTTTGACTGACTAAAAGTCAGCTTTCTATTTGCCACTGCATAAAAATAACCTTCTCTTGTTGCTAATATCCTATATAGGTCCAGTTGATTTTTGAAACATCTCGGGTTAACGCCGTATTATGCCTGTTTATTCAATCGTCGAACCCTGGAATCCTTGAAACCATTTTCTCTTAAACACATGGTCCTTGATTAATTGAGACAAGATGTTTTGGTCAAGAAAGAGTATTAGTTAATTTTTTGCTGCTGCATGATAGGCACAAGGCGGGTGAAAAATATGCCTATGCTTGGTTAATCACAGCGGAAAGAGCGAGATTCGGAAATATTAGCACATTCGATATTCAAACCTTCCGTTCTCCAAGTTCTCATGGCTAGCGACGATTCAGTCTATTACCTTGGGCCCGAATTGCACTTCATAAGAAAGATCAATGCACCTCCTATTTCCGTTATCAACGACATATTACCCATTTGATGCGTCCTCGTTCACTTGAGATTGATTCACTTTAATTGAGAGTGTTAGTGGCATTTTGAACAATAGAGAGATTTCATTTGCGCTCTGCACGAGCTATTGATTGAACTTGATGGCGTAACTTCCACATCTCCGAATGAAAATGTTTAATAACTTATATCGAAATTATTTATAAGTAGATTGAAGGGGAATTTCGATATTTAGAAGTTTCTAACAATTAAAAAGGCCAGCGATTAGGGAGAGAAAGGATTCATAAATGTACCATTGCATGTCAATTTTTCAAATAAATTTGAATTTTCTATTGGCTTACCGCGAAAAAATCAAATTATTGACTTCCACATTTTTTCTAATATCAGCGCAACCAAACACAAAATTTGACGTGGTCATTTTTACTCAAATATGTATTATCAGTGACATGTGACATCCGCGGAAAAGAGTGATCTCAGGTTGTTCACGCTTCTTAAATATGAAGGCGAGGGGGTAAAAGCTTGAAAATACATCTCCTTGGTAACAGTTATCTATAGTGAATATCAGTCATTCATTTTCCACTTATCAACAAAAAATCAGCCGTGGTTCAAAAGCGACAAATGAATGGTTACAAGCTAGTATTTTAATGAACAAGAAATAATAGTTTAGTGGAGATACTCCGATTTTTCAGAACAAGGTTAATCTTATGATTGTTCTCTCAGTCTATATTACGTAGAATTAATCATTCGGTCAAGGTCGAACCATATTAATTAAATGAGCCGCGCAAGTCATCCATCAGGACTTGGCCACTTCTAGGATGCAGCAATAATTTTCGCCGAGATAAAATAAATTATGGGGCCAGTGAAATCGATGTTTCTAATACTACCCTTAATCGGATCCTACTTTTTATAAAATACCATCAAAATTAAAATGATAAAGTGGTCGCTACCAAAATTTAATGCATGCAATAAATGCTGATTTGAATAGTTCTTTGTGAATAGGAACTCCCAATGGTAAATAACCCGAAGGTTGGTTTTGATAGGTGAGAGGGATTAAAGTTCTCCTCCTGAAAGTCCCACGGCATTTAAAATTCACATATAAGGGTAGGGGAGTTAGTTCCTATCTTTGTGTCACCTGCAGTTTCCCTCAAAAGTTCGAGTGTCCAAAACAGAATACTGCCTTCATTTTATGATGGAATTTCCAAAAATCATCACTCGAGTTAGAATCCGAGACCTTCCCCTCGGATGTAGAACGATCTATCCACGGACTACAACGAACAACAACGGACACAAAATTATCATGAACACAACTGCCACAGGGTTTTTCCCCTCCAAAACTCGTCTTCAATCGATTTTTAGGGAGAAGAACATCTGAATTATGATACAAAATGAAGTGGAAAGAAAGGGACATGCCATCGTTGTTAACACGCATATTTAAGGCAATATAAAATGAAAATATAAATACATTTACGTATTTTTTTTGTTTGAGGCTATTACATCCGGATGTTTTGCATATTTTCACCGATGACCTACATCGTAGAATATTGTAGCCAACATTTTGCTAAGAGCAACTGGTAACCCTACTCTCAACACACTTTTAGGAGAGTGAGAAAAAAGGTGGTATGTGAGACACCTGATTGAAGAACGAGACATGGTGAAATGCATGGTATAAAACATGCTTTATTTCCTTGTTAACATCTGCCTTTCACAAACAGTGACACACTGGAAGTGACGAGCTTGAGCAGGGATTGGATTGTTCATTCCCTTTTTAAATCCAATTTCATCCACGAAAAAGGATATCTCTTCTCCTTGGTGGTAGTTTTTCTCTAAAATTTTTTAAAATTTTCTCCCAAGGAAATATTAAATTAGTAAGCAGGAACATTTAGTTGAGTACCAAATTATGAAGGTGGCTGAAGAAATTTTTATTATAAATATATTATGATTCAGAAAATGAACATTCGTGCGTTATCCTGCAATTAAGAGTCTTTCAAGTAAAACGAATTTCCTTCCCTTTCCTCTCTCACATTGAGGGCTGGAAAAGTGAAAGACTGCAAAAGCTCATTCTTTATAAAACTTAATGCAAAAAAAGTGGTTCATCTCACTCAAATGAAAATTGATTGCCTATTTCTAATGTAATTTAAATTGCAGTTATTTTATTTCCTTGCGACGTTGCATTAAAACTAGCAAAGAAAAATTTTCCACTGATCCCAATCCTGTGCAGTGAATTTAATTTAACATCCCTTAAACCGAAACAACAGCTCACTAAATCTGAGGTGTTGCACCCATTTTATTCCAGAACCTTCTAGTGTTCCCTTTCATTTTCGTTCCCTCGCTTCCAAGGTTGGGTGGGTGCGATACAAGGCAACATGGCTCTATTTTTAGCATTTTTAATCTCTCGGGATACTTCGCGAGAAATTAAGTCCCGGGAAGTTTCGGGTACCACAAATCATGCATTAATTGAGAATGCAGAAAACTGTCATCGATGATGGGTGTCTTCTGGGGAAGAAGAGGCTATTGCGTATGGGCCACTTTATCTTAAAAAACGTAATCACCTGATAATATTAAATGGTCATGTTTTGCGGCGCAAAGTGCAATTTGGAATTCTCTTCATCGTCGTCAAACTTTTGATGGAGATTTTTCCTGTATCCGTGGCAGATAACACATTTCGGTGAAGTGCGTCACTACCTAGATAAAAATCTAAAATTGATGGAGATTTCCCTCAGCCTGGTGGATCTGACATTAAAATCTGCCTCTATAGATTATCACTATGAGATTCCGAAGTTAACACCTGCAAAAAAAATTGGCATTCACCGACTGATGTCTGTTCAAAGGAAAAATCCATTGCCGCCCTTATTCTGTTTAAGGATCTAAAGTAATGAGAACGATTTGATTACCATCACTTATTCTTTTTTCTATAAGTATCTGTACAACCTTATAGAAATTTATATTTGTAATTAATCAATTCTTTATTCATTTTTGGAGAGAAATGGCTTTTATGGATGCGATTCCTGCAATGAGATTAATTCGGAATACATTTGTTTTTCATTCAGGTGAAATAAGTACAAAAACAATATCGTTTGGTTAATAACGCAATAATATGCTATGTAGCTCATATTTTTAAATGAATCACTAATCAAAAGTTATTGAATAATGATTCTTTAAAATATCCTCCGTCATTTTAAGTTTTCTTTGAAAATATGGACAAATTTGTGACAGTATGTAACTACGCTAGATTTCCCTAAAATTTGCTAAATTTTCGAAAAAAGACCTGAAAAAGGTCTGAGGAATTGGCATAAACACTTTTTATCCTCTTTTTGGTCGTCATCGTAGTTATAAAGCTGATAAATAATTCGAACAATACAAAAGTCATATAATGTTGATCCTGCAGAAATAAATGAATTTTGGATGTCAAAAAAATCCTATGTGACAGAAACAATGTTCACGCGTAACATCCAAATGTGAATTGAAGTGAAAAATTATAGAAGAAAATGAAAAAATCTTTGAAATTGATGTTAAAATGCTGTAAATATGAAGGATACAAGAATTAGAAGGAGATTGGTCCTTTTTAAGACAACTTTACACATTTCTTTGATGTGTATTTTTAAACTATTAACCGCATTACAAGAAATACACAAATTTAACTGGATGTAATCTTTTAGCACCAGTATCTTCAGAGAAAATTCACAACTTTTCCAGTCTGCTAACGTTAAAATAATAGCTTGCTTTGACGCTAAGATTCCTTCAACTCAAACGGGACGATTTCTTCTTACGGGTGGTGACTGATGATTAAAATACATTTAAGATAGTTTAGTGGCAGCAGTGAAAACTAGAAGTTGTTTTTCTCCTGAAGCTTCAAAATGACTGATCAACCAACTAATAAAAGCTACAACTGAAATTCTGAAAATATTAAATATTAATATCCTTGCGTAGATTGGTGCTGCAGTCAATTCTTTCGACATTTTTCAATCACTAACCGTGTTGATGGTTTGCTTCGATTTACTTTTTAGCTATGGTTTGCTTATTTATATGGGATGAGCTCATAAATGCCGAAGTATATGGAATTAGACATTTTTACTGAAGAATCTTCCTCACTGTGTGGGAGTGGCAGTATATTTCACCTATTATTGCCGTCACTGTGGCATTTTTCGGAGGCAAATTCCATGACATCTCATCTTTTATTAGATGGAATGCTATAAATCGTGTGAATAAGAGAGTCTTAGTTGATGGTAGACCAACTTTGGTGCTAGATGATATGAGCCTCTTCCTACACGTGAGACGTAGTTAACCTGTGAAATGTCAAACGCCCTCCTTATAGCGGCATAAACACGCGGTTTCCTGAGAGGAATATGGTCAAAAGGATATGTATCAGTTTAAAATTCATACGATTATGGCCTTTTACCTATGGTAATTAATATGTCACTTACTGTTGTAGTAAGGTGTCAAAAGAGTGATAACAGTATTAGTATAGTACAGATAATAGTGTAGTTATTTTAGTTGATCATGAATGATATAATTAAAACCACTACTCTTGAAGATCATTCCACTAATAATGTGTCAACTATAAAAGATAATCTATAATATAATATATATAATATAATCTATAATATAATCTATAATATAATGTATAATATAATATAATCTATAATATAATATATATAATATAATATAATCTATAATATATAAAGATATCTAATTGGTCTATATTTCATGCTTACGTTTTAACGTGATTTTTGATGAGAGGGTATGAGACAGAAGCCGTTTTCATACCGAAAGGAAATTTTAGTGGAATAGTTAAATATTTTCCGCTCGTAGCAACAGATGTGATATCGGAATATTAAAATAGATGGTTACTTTCATTCGCGCTCTCTAAATTAATTTTCCATGAGATTATAATGCCTACTTCAAAATATTAGACATCTCATTGTTATCTCATGCTTCGTCTCCGCCTCCGGTTTTTTTCCAAATCTTTACGATAAAATACCGGGAAGATAAGAGCATGCTGGTGTTATGGAACGATTACATATCGGCAGGTAATTTTCCTTTCAGTTTGATTCGAGGGTCACTAACATTAGTCTATCCAACATCACCCCATTTCTCTCTTCCGCTGAGAGTACACCGAGTAGGGGAAATGAAAATTAAAAGGAATTTTCTAAAACGACGGGCTGTATTAATTCAACGAAGAGATAACCCCTAAATGGAATGCAGTAAGAAGAATAATTTATGCATGTGCATATAGAGGGGAAATGGATGAAAATTTAATGTAACTCAAATGCTATCAATCAATTTTTGCATAAAAGTAAAAAAGTGCTATTGAATGAACCCTCTTAACAAACCGGGATATAATAAATGTTTTTGAAAGAGCAATCACTATTTTTCAAGTTGAACTATTTTAAAGGAAAAATCTTGACAATATTTACCAGCATGAATCAAATTAATAGACTATAACTAGTCGTCAGAATTGTTGATTAGTAACTGAATACATCCTTCGGGAAAATATACGGTTACGGTAATGTTTATATTTATAGTTTTAGCTTAGACTTGGTAGCTTTGACATGTGAATGTAAAGGATTTAAAGGATTAATGGGAACTCTACCCCTGACTATCAAACCCCCCTTTGGGCTGATTTGTGTGGCTTTGATTATTAGCTAAAGCGCAACTTATTAGCTACGAAATCGATATGGTGAAAATCATATGAAGCCACGGTCCAGGTTCTGAAAGACTAAATTCTCACCCAAGAAAGTTTAAAGAGAGGCAAAACAGGTATCAGATGCTGAAAGGCACTGTGTGGATGAGGTACAATGGTCTGTCGGCATCAGATGCTCGAGAAAAGGATGATTTTGCATTCATAGAGATCACTGATATAGTGAACGATGATGATAAATATAAAGCGTGCCAAAAATTATGCACACAATTCAAAATAGCACACCATGTTACTCGTGGAATACACGCCTTGCCCCGCTTGATTATTTTTGGTTCTATTCCTCATTTCTCTTTTAAGTGGACTGTCTCCCTGAAGCCTTCTTTCCTTATGATATGTTGTCTTTCCGCAAGCTACATTCCCTAGAAATCACCAAAGCGGTAAAAGAAAGGACTACTTAAGTGCTCCATGCCGATCACAATGACTCCGGGATACGACGAACAAGTAAACCACAAAACTACGTTTTAAAGTCCATTTTTGGCTTCTAGCTCAACATAGACCATGGTCTTTCGGATATTCACGCCGAAGAATATTCAAACTGCTTTAGTTATCGACATTATCTCCTCTGCATTTGCAACTAGTTTGTTTTATGCCTAATCTACGTTCTCTATACACGTGACAACGTGAGACCGACCTCAAGAGGACCTTTGCCTTTGGGGATTGTCCCAGTCTCTCATTGTGCTCTCGGAGTTGGAGTTATCTCCGAAAATATCTTGCTGAGCACAGTCCATGTACCTGATTATCCAAATTTCTTTACGTTTTAATGCACTTATTACTTGATTGAGAAATGGTCTTTTATTTCTCATTCCTGAATCAAGTAACGATTGTAAAATGAGAGCATACTACGATGATATGTGTCTGGTTTGTATTTCCATGCGAGCGTATGTTTCTTTCGCTATGCTTTTCGTATTGTGTTTCTATGAGGCATTTCAGTGAATGAATAGCATCTGAAATGTTAAATGATGTTAAATGTATTTTAATAATATATTTGGTTCGATTATTATTAAATCAAATAAAATTTAACTAATTGCGACGACAGATATCCTCCAAGGAATATAATCAGTGGATTTGTCAGAATATTAATAAATAATTTCCGTCTTGATGATAGGAATATCTCAATTCTTAAACGTATCACGATGAATATTGCTTTTATATCAGCCTATATACCACTTCGTGTAGAATGCACTCTGGGTTTTGATTAAGTACAAAAACCAAAATATGAAATTTTTAATTGCATTTTTATTTATTTTTTATTCACCTAAAATTGCTCTTGCGGAGAGTTTGACTTATTATTTGACTAGCTGGGAAGCCTAGCTACTCGTACTAAATACTAATGCTATCTATATGCTAAACTATTGTGGGTATTTAATACTAAATAATTATAGAGGTACGTAATCTCAACATTATCAATTGATTCACAGTATAATGCTGCAAAAAGTTAGTCTGAAGTAAGTAGTTACACTGTTGTGTTTGGATTAAAATATAACATAAGGTGAACGTTTTCCTTTTGCCAAATCCTAATGATTCTAAAAAACTCTACTTATTCCAAAATTGCTGAAATTCTTTTAGTGGATATTTAATAATTTCATGTTGCTTTGTACAACATTATTTACC
Source organism: Calopteryx splendens (assembly GCA_002093875.1). Classification (NCBI taxonomy): domain Eukaryota; kingdom Metazoa; phylum Arthropoda; class Insecta; order Odonata; family Calopterygidae; genus Calopteryx; species Calopteryx splendens. The sequence goes on from LYUA01001443.1 coordinate 188,282, forward strand.
ATTCATATAACCTAATCTGCTTAAAATTAAGCCGTACTTGTAAAAGATGCACGAAAGCATTTAAATTAGCAAAATACCAATGTTATTTCTGTTATACAAAGTTTAAGACTCTTGATTAAATTAATCTCGATGAGACTCCATAAAATTAATTAGAGGTATCAAAAATGATAAGTTATGCACTTGCAGGAAAAATTTGAAGTACCTCTATGATGAACTGCAAATTAAAAGAAATCAGTCATTCAGTGCATAATGTAAGTCATATCCACTGATTTTAGTTAACATTCACATATATTTCTATCCGCATCAGTGCATGAAATTTTAGAGTTTATTCGTATCCTTTCCCATGGATTCTTATAGAGACCTGTGCCCCAAAGACGAAAGACCGCAAGCAGAGATTAATTTCTCCGTATATTTCACGAAAAAGCGCCAAATAAAAGCTTAAAATACTGTATAGCTTCAGTTTAGTTATGTTTGCCAATTTCTGTGGATACAATGCACAGTAGTAATGATATAACTTCACCGCTAATACACTTCTTCATTTTCTAATATTAAAAAAAATCATCTTATATCCTCGCAAAGGCGGAAGACGCTTAATACCTAAACATATTTATGTTTCTGAGATGGTGTAAATTTTTGTAACCGATGCTGAAAAAAATAATTTCCCACCAGAAAATATTAGAACTTGACGAAGCGAGAAAAAATTTAATCAACCACTGTAACAACTGCTCAAAGGCACTTTATTTTACGAAACAAATTTTAAAAATAGGTGTTTTTTAAATGTCACGATAAAAATTTGTAATTACGAAATAAGAAATCGTTTCACATTTGATAATTTGGTAATTTTGACTACTTTCACCGTTTTTGGTTTTGTCTTAAAGGTTCTACGAATAACAGGAATTTTTCAATGAAGCCTTATTGAGCTTCCTGATGTTTTCTGATGAAGTTATAACATAACGTCTTTGGCTGAATTAGGAGTCTCTAAATCGTTTACTAATTTTTCTTTCCTCGACACCAAAGATGAAGAGAAATGACTAGTTCAGTTATTATTTTCCCATCATTTTCCCAGCATTTCCTTGGCTTGCCATTTCAGGATACGATAGGATCGAGCTAAAGGTTTTTTGGTATCAGCCAGGATTTCAGCGCCGTAAGAGTGTAGATGACTGATTAGATCACGAGGAACCCGATTAAAGAATTCGAGAAACAAAGAAAGGAATATCGCTCGTCTGAACTAAAATCACGAGTTCTCGAGATTTTTTTGCTAAAAATGCCATTACAAATATGATTTTATGTGGTTATCCATGAGGATATTCTACTTCAAATCCTATTGAAGATTAACTCTAGCACAATGCAGAACCCTCTTCACCGATGCTATTTTCTTGCTAGAATGCTTATCTGTCAATGAATATTCCTGCCTTAAATTTACTTTGCTTTAAATAAGATAGTAATATAATTTTTGTACTCAAAATTCAACACTACTTGCAACTAGTCGTACTGAAATGGTACGCAGGAGTGAGGCAAAAAAGCGTCTACGCTCAGAGTGGGTCTTTATTCGTCACAAAGGGAGTATATTTACTAATTGCATGTTTTAAATATAACTGAACATGTTAACTGATGTTTGGCTTCTGTCCTCCTATCATATGCATTAAAGTAGTGGCCCAAAATGTGCACAATATTATAGTTAATGCGCCGGCAGGTAGAGTCCTTACCTTTCATCCACGGATATGACACAGATCACAAATAAAGTAGCTGGGTATGATAATACTCGAACAAAAAGTGCCTACGGAGTCGAGGACGATGCATAGAGCTAACTGGGGCGAAGAGAAGAAAAACGATTCATTTGAACTTCATAGACCCACATTCGCGCAATTTACATTGAGGTGTAAAGAAGGTGCACTTTGGTAATTTGCACCTTTCCCCGTGCATGTGCAAACGTCTCAGAAAATTAAATCTCTCACACACTCGGAAAGACTACGGTATATGAGCTTCGCCCTTAAGAGATTCTTACTGCTCTCACTAGTGGTGCACTTGGTACAAATTCAACCGAAAATGAGAAAGGGATGCATTTTACTTTGTCATAAACCCGTCAATATTTTACCAAGTTATGCCAACAATTTTGTTTGAACCATGGTACTGGATTTTCTTCCAAGAAAATATTTGTCTCGTCAACAGTTAAACAGAAGAATCCCACCAAAACCGATTTGACCTTCAATATTTATTTTGTGTCCCGACTTTCAAACACGGAAGAGGAAAGATCCTATTTGAAGACATAGACGCACCGGCGACCCGTGCAACCGTTCTGATTTTATTCAAGGGTTTCATAACGTCTATTTCAGTTTTTTACTCTTAAAATATACGGATATTTACATTTAACAGAAGTGTTTCTACTGACCTTGGAAATAATTAGTAAAGTAGTCATAATTAGACAAATTTTATTAGTTTATATAACCATTTACTGCCGCACAAATGATTATAAAACTGTAAAATGTAAAAAAATAGTACACTTTCTACGCGATTTTATTCATTTTAGAAAATCAATTGGATGGGCAGGTAATACGATTGCATTAACTAAAGTAATTGAGGAATATAATAGTAAGGGTTAAAAAGAGTATGATAATGAATGTAAATATTCCAGTATATTTTAATCTTCAGAAATTGCGAAAAAAATATTTATATGAATGATAGTATCTAACATAATTAAACCCCTTTCATTAATTTACGATGATAGAATTTAGAAACAAGGTAATCTAAAGCGTTTGTATACTGCACTCCTGCTTCATTCACTTTCTTCGCACATTGAATTCACTTTCATTAACTGCTTCGAATCTTTAATCGAAAATACAAAGGAAGAAAGAAAATGAATGTTGTAAAAGTAAGTGTAAACTGCTCCAAAGGTTGAAACTAAGGACTCTGGGCGAAATACGCCAAAGGGTCAGGACATGGTCTCGCCGTATGACGTTTGCAGGAGGTATATACCTACTCTTTGTTGAAGATTTCTCCAGTATCTTCTTTTCGCATAGACGCAGTGATTGTTGCTTAAGATGAATTTATGCCAATTTGTCCGTCGCCATCAAGACACTTAAATGGAATTGGTATCTCATTTCTATTTCACGGATCACTTTTAAGTCCATTGAAATGGAATCAACTGATTTCACTCTCAGAGTATTTATATTAAGTGAAGATATTTTTATCATATTTTCCCTCGTCATAGGCATATTTAGTAAAAATATATCTGGAAATTGTAATGCGGTGACAAGTAAACATGTGAATGCAACATTTGTGATTAGGCAATCTCCTAAATTGAGCAGGTGGCATTTTGTACTGTGGCTGTTTTTCAGTACTGTAGACAATTGAAACGTCACTAGGTTTAAGTTCACCGCTGCCTATTACAGTGTTAAACCTTGTATGTATCTTATTAATTAAATATTATATATATTTCGAAGATTTTAAAAATAAACGCATTTATCAATCACAAAAATAAATGAAACAATATTTTCAAGCTGTATTAGCCAATCCAATTTCTAAAGTGACACGTGCGATAATCTGGACGGAAGATAAAATGTCCCTAAAATCGTTGGAAAGCAAATATTTTAAGCTTTAGCCCCCCTACGAAAGACTGTAATTTGGGAATATGAATACGGATGTTTTATTTTAAAAATTGCAAAAGCTGCGTGGCGGTTGAGAACCCAACTTTGTGGGAAGCTCTGTGGGGCACAGGGAAGTGATCTAGCCCCTATGACTTTGCTCGGGGTCAGTTCTGCAGCCATCTATCAAATCAACCTCAGAGATATACATTTAGAGCACTCGTACGGTATTGAGGGTGCCAGATTCTCAGAGACTATGGTGAGCATTCGACACAACGGCATGCTCTTCATTGCTTTATGCCAACTTGAACTTTTTTTTAAATTGCAAATACTTTTCTTTCGTTGCTGGTTAAAAACTTTGCTTCCAAAATTATTCACTGTGAACATTTGAGATTAGAAAACATTGAGGTGAGGAGGCTGGCACCAAATTTGTGTCCACCGTCTTTTTCAAAAACGAATGGTGAAAATTTTACTCTCCCTGCTTCTTCAATAGAAAGAAGATCCTAGGAAAATCCGATTTTTCCAAATTTATTGGCAATAGAAACGAGATCACCAATATCTGCATTTTCTGCATATATATATTCTATGATAACTTCACGGATGTGAAAAATACGTGGAAACACTGGCGTTAGCCGACACA
>LYUA01001444.1:15877-30322 GCA_002093875.1 Calopteryx splendens
ATATATCTCCAAAAACTAACTTTCGATGAGTCCGTCACATTTCATAATGGCGAAATCTGTTCGTCTCCTCCGTCATTACCTCAGTCAGCCGGGTTTCTTGCCTTACAGCCGTATTAAGTCTGTCTAGCTACTAATCCCAGTAGCTAGACATTACATGAACACGGCGTTCGTAGTGGAAACCATGAGATATTCCTTTAGGACCCTTGCCGTTGGTAAGAAACTCGGCAACCCTTTCATAAGTGCTGCGCAAGGTGTTCCCCACGACATGGGCTGCGCCGGCACGTTTCCGTGGAGACGCAGGAGGAAGGAAATTGAAGCTCCAATCGGCGCACCGAGACTCACATCTCCGACCATGCTAAACTGTGATGGTGGCAATAACTCCGACAGTGTGGTCCCTTACTGCGTAATAAACAGCACAAGAGCGACGTTTGATGACCCTTAAAGACAAATGGGCGCCCCTTCCGTCTTCCTATGTGGGCGTGCTTCGAAACAGAGGCCCTCCCACCAATGCAAGACGGACGTAAGCCGTCTGGAAGAGGCCTTCTATCACCTGCGCGCGCACACACACACGTGTGGAAACGAGGAAAGGATCCGATTGGAGTTGAAAGAGTATGAAATTCGTTCAGTGGAGGTGCATATTTATCGCTCGCCACGGAGCACTGCTTTTCAATGGCTTTCCGTTTCCACGTCTTCTCTTGAAGCCTGTCAAGTTTTTTTTACGCACTAAACACCGCGCGATCATAAAACTCCACTGGGTGTAAAAATACTCGTGTACGTTTTTTATGTTTCTGAATATTGCGTGTCGTCTTCTTGCTTGCAAGGGATTTGAGCCGAGGGACGGGAGATAATGTACCGGCGCTGGGGTTAACGGCGGAGGGATGGGGGGAGGGCGGCGGGGGAAGGGATGGGAGGTGGGGAAGTTTAAGTGTCGTAGAGAGGGAAGAAGTAAGGGTCAGAGGAAAATATTTTGCAGAATAGTTTGTCGCAAGGAAGGCGGTGTTGATCACAATACCTTATAATTCCTTCGTCGGCGACTCTGAAAATGTAAGGGCCCAAACTCCCAATGAAAATTTAGAGATTGAATGATTTGATTCGTGATTTTTTAATAACGCTAATTTGTTCTTCCATTATGTTTTGTGACGGAAGGACAAATCATGTATTATTTTCCGCAAATTTCTGCTAAAAAACTTTTTAAGGGTAAACGTTTCTTGATAAAATAAAGACATGAGTACAGCGTAGTAAGAAGGCACATAATTCCAGCTACCATGCATTGAAACGGTGTTGCAATTTCTAATTTCTTAGGTTTATATTTTGCATTAGATTTTGCGGCTGGTTTTATCCCAAATGTACTTTTTTTCGATTTTTGAAAAGTTAGCTCAATGTACGATAAATTTTTCGTTATCCCAAACTTTGCATGAATTTGGGCGAGTTGATTTTCGTATGACGAAAAAGAATTTTGGATGGCAGCAACGTTTTCCCATATCAAACTCCAGAACTCGAGAAGAAAAGGGGAAAGAGGAATTTCGAATTGCTGACCGCTCGTTGCTAGTGCTACCATAGAGAGGGACATTCAGCTTAAACGGTATGAGTGCGCTGTAAAGTTTGACTTCACTCCGCCTATTCTTCTGCATCTTGATCGTTCATCTGTCGACCTCAGCGGCGGCGTGACGCGAGCAAGGACCTTTTCCTTCGTCTTGGTGTGTGCCGACCAAATCCTTCACGTTACCAGGGAATTTGACTTCAGAGTTTTCGGCTGGCTTCCGCGTTGATGTATGCGCATGAGGAAATAAACATTTATACCCTAAATTGCTTATATTTGCGTCCTCACTCTGTCTTAGGGCGTCGATTACGGTGATACTGACAAAATTGCTTCATTAAGTTGTTTGAAGAGTTTTGTTTGTGTTTATGTAAACCTGATCAGAACTCAGGACTTACTATACAGCTTACGTATCTTTTGCCTCACGTCAGTCCATTATAAACTATTTAATAAAGATATACTAGCATCTGCAAGTGGATATATCCTAAGGGATGCCATTTTATATCACGAGTGTTATGTCACGTGACCATGAAACTGCGGAGAGTTAAGTAGCAATTTATTAAACTTTTTGGGGAATAAAAAAATAACGTAAAAAAGTTAAGTTTAAATAAAAAAACTTTATCCTTTTTTTTCCGTTCTTCTCCTTGCGTAGTTAGTCGATGGGAAAATTATCATTCTCCTGAAAACAATTACCCCAGAATTTCAGCGTAAATACTAATTTGGTGGTCTCTCGAACATACTTTGACCCCCTCTCTTGATTTTATCTCTCTGTCTTCGAGTGCGTGTTCGTGTACATTTGCTTGATTGGGATTTTAGCGCTGTTGTTTCTCAAAAACTGTCGAACTAAGTGTCACGTAATTGATTGTATTCGGCATTTATTTCCAATAGCTGAAGGATTCTCGGCCTGTTTAGGCCACATTCGTCTCACTCGAAGTAGACAACACTTTACCGAGGGTAATTTTTCAGTGTTAACAGTATTTTCGTTGGCTGCACAAAATTATCTAAAATACTAAATTAAAAAAAATGTGGGTGAAATTATAATTTAAATTTGGTGCTTCATGTCTCCAATCCTAAAAATAAACGTAAACGAAACATTCGACGTTTTATTAAATGTTCTCAAATCGAGTGATGCTCGTGGACAGCAGTTTATTCGTATTTAACAATTTTAAAAGCTCTTTTCAGTCATGTTCACGCAAAACCTAATATTTCAAAGATTTGATTTAACCATAACCACGCCTTTTTAATATTGATAAGAGAAACAGATATTGGATGATAATTTGAGTGTTTACTATTGATGTTTTTGCCTATTAACTTAATTTTCACTTATTCACAAGTACAGGAGGTAAGTACCTAGCAAATGTAATGTAGCAAAATAATTGTTGTTGCTACTAAGCGGAGGTACGTGATCAAAAGAACGTAACTGAAAGCAAAATATGATCTTAGCTTTGAGTGAAAATTCAATAACAGACTTTCCCTTCATTTTTCTGAACAGTAATAAGTAAAGGGCAACGTTCTGGAGAGAATCAAGAAGGAGGAGGAGGAGAACAGTCAGGGACCGATGATATTATTTCTTCTTGCCATTAATTCTGAGAGCGGATAATTTGGAAAACAGAAATTTAGAATTTTCGATTTTCATCCTTAATAACGTCATCTCTTAAGTGAAATAATTTTATATTATTAGTTAAGTTAAGTTAAGATTTTAAAATGAAGATACCACGATTCTTGAGATAAAAATGTGCTTGCCGCATCAGATTTTCGCTCATCGCAAACAAAAGTAGGGAGTTCTTTAAGTAATAAGGTGCGAGAATCTATGATCCTCTTCTTTAATCCGTGCGGTGTAATAGTGTAGATGATGTTGGCACGTAATCGTTTTACGATCATAGTTTACGGTCTTCCGTTTATAAAGCGGGTGCTTGGTGGTGAAGCATTAGTGATTTCGGAGTGATCGACGTTCCTTCCCGTTCTATTTAATTCAAACTTGCCCGTTTTTGTGCAATTTCGTTACCAGTCGTTCTTGTTGACAACTTTATTCAGCAAAATTCTGTTATTGTTATGATTTAATTGCAATATCCTGTGTTTGAATTTATAAGAAATACGTGAATAATATTTAATATCTTGGGACAGGCAAACTGCATCTATTCCCCGATTAGGAGTTGAAATTTTTTTGGTTGAGTGTATGCAATGATAAAGTTTAAAAGGTTTGTTTTTATGTCAGTTCAAGCACGCATGTATTTCTCATTGGTAACTTTTTATCAAACATAATCATAAGAGGCGCATCTAATTAAAATAGATAATGATTTCCTTTTTCTTTTTTCAGGTACGTTGAGCGAGCGAAAGTTAAATAAATGTTCGAAGGTGATCATGTGATATCCTTTACGTAAGTACTAAGCAAAATCATTTCTCTTCAAATGCATTAAGATTTGGATATTTTTCTTGGCAACTAATTGAGAATTAGATGAAATGCTTTTGATTGAAAGTTCATTCAATGAGGGGTTACCGAAAATTATTAAAAATATTACAATAATACTATGTAGTGGATGAAAAACAATTTTGTAGTTGTGTCCAGTCCTTGAATGATTATTGGAAATTTGTTGCTAAATTTACCCTAATATTTTATTCTTTCACAAATCGTGTTATTCGACAGGATAGGGCATGTATTATTTCACTATGTAATACAAGATTGGTAAGACATAATATTGACGTAAAACAAAATATGCTTGTTAAACAGCTCTGGTGATGACCACATATCGCAATTCGTTGTGCGTTATTTGGAAAGTTAATAATTGTGTTTTATTAGCAAATTACTTATATTTTTTGCTCCCGTGTTGCCTAAGAGACCTCCTTAAAAGGTTTTGTTCTAGATATCAAGGTTTCAAATTCCTAAGATCTTGTTGAGTACTTGCTCTTAACCTTTCGAAAGAGCACTTCTTCGGGAGCCCTATTTGAATTCAAGATTCAAACTTAAGTATTCCAGAGTGGAATGCTTCGGACCCACCCGCACACCCGCCGCCAATGCACTGGAGGGAAATCTAAGTGAGGGATGAAGGATATCTTTTGCTCCCAGGCTATGGCATAGTTGGGGGAGAAATAGCAGGGGGGGCGGGAGGGAGGGGAGGGAATTAAGGGTGCTCTATATGGTCTGAAGGAGCCAAGATAAGAGATCGTCATCATTCTCATCGTCGAATCATCTAGGGGGGACTTAAATGTCATTATTCTTGATCCTAGGCCGTTTGAGTTCATCTCCAACTGAATATTACCCCTTAAAGCCGTGAAAGGGACTTTTGACAGTGATCGGAAGAAAAGAAACTCCTGAAAGGGTCGTAACCATGGATTAGTATTTTTCCCTCCTTGGGTCGTGGTCCTGAATTGCGTCCCATCGGATCGACTCCCTGGGTTTCTATTCTATTTGCTAAATATTCTATTATTTGTTGAATTTGAACGGAATATTTATTCATAGAGGCACGTACTTTTTATACGTACACGTACTTTTTAAAATACTAATGTACTTGGACAAAAGAAGATCAGTGGTGATACGCGCAAAAATGCGCAGGCATAAGAAAGGGGGGTTCAGATTACTGCTATGCTTTTGTTACCAACCATGCCCCTCTAACCGTTATCAAAAACTTCAATTGTGTATGTTTTTGATGAGGGATGGACTATAAAAGTTTCGTTAAAAGCTACGTATGGATCAATTCCAATCCATTTAAATATATGGTATCCCCCATTTAACTAAAAAAGAAAATAAAACATTAAGGCACTTATTTGGAGCTACTATAATTGAATTTGAATATGCTCATTTAGTTTAATAGGAAGGAGCAATTTAAATTCAGTCGTTTTACATAAAAAAGGAGAATTATTCATTTGAAAATTTAATATAATAAGGAAAACTTAATGCGGTTTTTTGAAGAATTTTTGGCTGAAAAGATATTTTCCATTAAACTTATGAAATTAATCAAATAAATAAAGTGTAAATAAATTGGAGTTTTAACATTTTGCAGCTATCTGTTCGCGTTTATCTCTCTAAATGTTAGTTAAGGATCACTAGGAAACAACAGGTTTTTCCATCAGCCTTTGGATCTCCATGAGAAGGCCAGTAACTAGAACTACCTAATAATGCGGTAGCATGTTTATTTATTTAAACACCAAGCCAAGGCGACCAGCAGCCATTTTACGTAAAAGCATTCAAGAAAAAGAAATAGTCGCAAAAATACGGAACATTCAAAGAAAATAATCTTTTAATATATGCCACTAAAAGCAAATAGAATGATATATATATATGTATATATAAATAAATATATATAATGAAAATATAATTACATAATGATATATATAATGATTGGACGGTAAAAAGTCACATTTATGGATATCTGGGAAAAGATGTGCTGGAATACGCGTAGTTTCATGCGAGTATTTTCGCCGGGAGTTACCATTTGCCAGGTGCTATTCACCCTTACCGGAAGGGCACACAATTTGTATAGTTTCTGGGCAACAGTGTGGTCAGTGCGTCGGGCCGACAAATTAAATGCCCGTTGTTCACTTTCCGGTCCAGGAAACCTTTCTGTTATTTTTTTTCTTATGAGCTACAGTAAAATCCATCGAGAGTCTTTACAGAGCTAAATTACTAAATTGAAAGCTATTGCTAGTGGGTGGATTTTCTTTTCTTTCTAGATTACAACTCTGCCAGCCTCACACTTCACAGGTGCAGTAAATTCTTTTCCCTCTAATAATCTCTTTAACATACTAGGAACATGAAAATTATAATCAAACTCTTCAAATAAAATAACTTTGAGAACGTTGGAAATAAACCCTGGTAAATTAGGTCAGTAAGCGATCAGTAGCATCATTTGCACCAATCAAAAATCAATGCCTATCGCAGAGCAGTTCGTATTAACGTTGGTCTTCGCCAGAGGGGAAATGAATAGAATTAAGCCGTGTGTTCTGGAAGTGACAATTTGCACGAAGGTGACGCGGTAGCTATTCGAGCAAATGGCATCAAATTGCGGTTGTCCAATTAAAGGACAATATTCCAGTTTTGGGAACCAAAATGAATGAATTTTCAATCGAGGGTTGAAGGGGTGAAATAAGGTGACGTCACAGGCGCAGGGATGATGTCGTTGAATGAAGAGGAGAGAGGCCTGGGGACGCCCAAGAGGTGGCGATCATTATGTTCTATCCTCCATCGGGTTAGCCTGAGCCTTTGGTGCAGAAAAGTTTCCCTATTCCATTCGCTCATAGTTGTGAGGTGGTGGTACAAGCCCACATTATGGGCGAATATTATACTATTAGAAAATGCCTCGGCCTATTTTTGAACCCGTAAGGCGTAGTGAAGGGAAGGAACGGGCTATTGAGGGTGTTTGGGTACACTGCGACCGACAAGCATATGATTCCTGAGAAGAGAGACGTCCCGCCTCGGTTGGAGGAAATCCTGCAGGACTAAACTATTCACCAGGACCGGTGTGACCGCTTTATATGTGACGAATAGATCCCGAGGTCCAATTTCTGTTCGATTCATGCTCGTACGTTCTCTGATTAGATACATTCGAACTGAGAAACAGTGATCAAAGACCACAGACCAAATTCTGGGACGTGACCTCGTATGTCGATAACTTGGTAATCTTGTCGTAAAATTTATAAAAGTGATTACTGTCTTGTAGGAGATTTTTCGCTCGTGTAGCTTATTCAATTCGCTCACTTGTGACGGTGATTTTGCGTTTTCCTTGAAAGGATTTGTAAGTTTTCAGTCTAGTTGCCATTGGAGATTTGATCTCGCGATTCAATGTCTGGGCTGCTATTATCCTCGTTAACGTGCCTTAATTGCAGATGAATTCATTAACGTCATCTTTTGGAATTCTTTTTGAGAGTTAACGTCGTACAAAGAATTTGAGTGAAACAAAATGATCCAATGGTTAAAAACTATAATTGATTAATGGCCTGTCATGATTTAAAAGACTTTCCTAATTGAAGGAAAAATGGAAGTGATGCTTTTTCTAAATCGATGACAAGGAAGAGTAATTTTGTCTTGATGTTTCTGTCGGTAGTTTAGCATGTCCCCTTCGCGAACGGTAGATGTTGAAGTGTACGGCGTATTCCGTGAACCATAAAAGAAGTGATACGTTGTGATTTGTGATTGAATTAGTGATAAAAATTCTGTATTTGTGTAGCTGAAGTAGTCGTTTTTGTCCACCAACTTATTCCAGTGTTAGGAGATAACTTCAGAAAGAACCGCTCAGTCGTGGGTAATTCATTCTCATGATGGCGTGTTTTGGATATGGGAAATTTTGAGATGAAATGGAAAAATATCAATGAAAGAAATTTATTAGACATTCTATTTTTGTCACCTAAATGTAGTGCCTATTTTTGCATCGTGAGCAAAATTTCCTTTGCCTCTTTCCGTAACCCGGGAAAACCATATTCTTTGTGGAAAGATTGGTAGGAGCTTGCTGTCATATCATTCGTTCCTTATCGCCATTAATTCATTTGTGGAGGTCACACCTGCAGTCACTCGTGGATTGTTGGGTGCCTTCACTCGAGGGACGGATCGCCACCGTTGCGTGCACCCCCTCACTAGGCGAAGGACGCACCATTCGAGATGGATGTCACGGGAAAGACTTTCGATTCAATACTTTACCCAGAGAAATTACTTAAGAATTTCCAGTTTTAGTTTTCGCTGAGGAGAATGTCCTATCGACGTGTGCGTAGCCGACACAAGGGGCGGCGTTGTCAGTTGGTTTGTTGCTCAACACAACCCTTGCTTCTCTTTTGAGCTCACTGCTTCGTTCTTCCATCACTTCTTAGATTCATTTTCTTGAGATTTTAACATTTTCTATTTCACGTACATTCTTCCTTGTGTTAAAAAAGATAATAATTGAACCTATTCAGGAGACAGTTTTCCTTCAGAAAATTTCAAATAGGTAGTCCTTTTATTCGCGATTATTTCCAAAAACTTCATTGTCCCCCTAACATAGTTAGTGGAGGTGAATTGGTGAATCATCTTGCTAGAAGTATTTTTATCCTTTAATGCCACAATTTTTTTCCTTCTAATTTATTGCATTGATGGCAATGCCCATGTCTTAATTTCTTGTAAAATCGTGCTTCAAATACGTGATTCTAATTTGTTTCCTGTTTGATCCAGCTAGTTAATTGCCAACTTTTTCTTTGACGGAACGCGTTCTATGATGGGATTTTTCTCTTTACTTCTGAGCTATTTCATCAGCGATTGCTCTAGATCTTTTTTCTTATAATGATCTAGATATTTTTTCTGTGGTTTCCAACATGATGTCACATTGTACTTATCGTCCTTCGCAACCGAGATTAGGTTTCAATATTTCATTCAATGTTAACTTGATTTTTTTCCATTATCTTTTTCATACTCGTCTTGTCGTTTTTATTTTTTTCTGCTAAAATTATTGCATAATCTAGTTCTTATAAACAGCCTGAAGCTTTCAACATCTCCGTAAGCATCGAAAGTCGTTGCGTTCGTTGAACCGACTCCTATTCGCTCTCTATCGCACGCCGGATTAGTTTGCGTTTCGTTTTCCGGCTTTCATCGGTCGTCCTTAAAGATTCAGGATAGGACATTTTTGCTTCGCTAGACACCGCTGCTCATACTATAATGTTTTTAAAAGATAAGAGGCAGTTGCTTTCGATAAAATAAATATTGTGTTAGCAGTGCGTCTGGTGTAAATGTCTTGAAAATATAAAATATGGTGGATATAGAGACTTTTCAACGTCATAAACAAGATTGTGGAATAGGCGTTTTATGTAGGATGGAAAGTCGTGCACAAAGGCAGAGAGATTTTATTTTCTCTTCCCTGTCATAGGCACTTAACGGGAATTCCCCAGAGCCATTATGTGTCGGCGTGGCCGGCGGCGATATAGGCACCGATGTTGCCGCGATGAAAGAAGGCATTGAAGTGATATTATATATTGTGTAAACATTTACTTTTACGGCAAAAATAAACTCGGGCACTTTACGAAAAAGTATTTAACGGAAATGCATATGGATTGAGAGGTCCCAATATTCGTGATATACAAATACCAACTGTGCAAAACAAGTGGGATGTGAGGTGCCAAGGAATTACATTGCATATATTGTACAGGATCTTTGATACGGCGGCCATGTCACAAAATCCCGATCACTTCTTTCTAAAAATAAGCTATAGAGAACCTGTCCTCCATCTTTTGTATTTCTCCGCCGTACTGCTCCCGAATCTCCCGAAGGATATCGATTCGCTTTTGTTTTCCCATCCGTCCTTCGGAATTCCTTCGCCCTCCCTCGACGTTTCCATCTGCGGTTTCCGCCACAACCCGTCCAGTTCCTTCCCGTTGCCTATCGAACAAAGACGAGGCATTCGCGGGACTCAAGGACGGCCGATAGTACCCATAAGTAGTTCGAATGGAGCTGAAGCCGATAATTACTGCTAGAGAATGAGCATTGAAGTTTGTCGGAGTGGTATTTGTACTCAGCTGATGACAAAAGGAGAGAAAGTTTGTCCCAGCGACAAAGGGTGTGAACATCTTCGTTTCATCAAGGTATGGGTAAGGCAGTATTCGAAACACTATAGGTACAAGTTGCTATTTCAGATAAGTCTGTGGAAAGTTACTTGTCTCATTCCAGTCGAAGATTGGTGACCATCCAACCACAATGGCTTTGAAAATTTGTAACAGTTATTCGGAAAATATAAACGCTATGTTTCAGGGAAAAATCTGGAAGTTATCTTTGCCACCAAAACTTTCGGAAATCCTTGGGAGTCATAATTTCAAAAATGAAAAATTTAGGATTTATGGGGTAATGCGTCTTTCTATCTATCGTGATATTCTGTGTGGGGATCCCGGGTGTGGCATATCTTTTTCTATTTAAAGTTTTTAATTCATATGACCTGATTAGAACATCAACGTACTCGCATGTGAGTTTTTCTTATTCTAAGTAGTCCAACACGCATACTTAATAGCTGATGTCATCTCTAAGCAGCACAGCAACATTACGACACGAGGTAATGTTGAATACCTTATGTTCTGATTAATTTAGAACAACTTATCTTTTTGCAACTTTATTCCTGGATGATTAATTTATGATCTTCACAATTAATTGTAAAGCTTACCTCTGGAAGCGATTGAAGACCTCTAAATATTGTCCTATTCTTAACGTTGTAGGCTTGAAATCATTTCACTGGGCCACCCCGGAATTCGTCACCGCCGGTCAATTTTCTAACACTAAATATTTTTTAGACAGGCTATTGCTCTCGGATTGCTCTCATTAAACGAGTATTTAAAATTTATTTTTAAGGAGAGTACGATTTAGTAGCCCCTTCGACTTTTTTTAAAGACAGCGCTTATATTACAATTCCTCCCATTGAATGACGCAGGGGTATCGGATTTGTTTGTACTAATTTGTTGTACTAACGGATCGGGTTTGTACTAATTTGAATTTCACAAAGCTAACTGCTATAGCCTTTAAAGAAATTAAACGACATTTTTCTGGAATTGTTTGGCGAGGGGCAATTATGGCCCGGAGTAAAATATGGTTGAAAAAATTAACCAGACACTGCTTGATTCTGGTTATCATTGAGTAAAACTTTGCATTTCACCGTGGCAAATGTTTAGTCATTATCCTATGGATAGTAGCTCTCAACACCACCTCTGTTTAAGGAGCAAACTAAATTTTCTAATCTACCATCATATCCGTCGAAGTATATTTTCTACAGATCAGTTTCGACGTTTTCACGGCGTTAAAAGGTGAGGAATGGACCTGTTTGAGGGTCTTAGAGGATTTTAGGAGATCTTTCAAAGAGCTGTTAAGAAGCACATGAAGTAATATTCGCTCTTATTCTCTCAGTTTTTGTCTATTTTTTATTTTTTGCACTTAATTTGAATACAATTCTGTCGCTTTGATTAAAAGCATAACCTAAAAATATCATATAAACAAGGCTCGCAGAAACGTTATTGTTAAAAAAAACTTTTTCGTGAAAGTGGATGGAAGAAAAAAATCATGGCGTTCCGCTACCTTGGTTCCTATTTTCGCCTTCTTACGTCCCCCGGTTGAGATATTAACGTCGCTTGTGCGTAAAAGGGCTCTCCGACATGGGGGGAAATGAATATTCCCCCCTGCCGATAGTCCTGGGGTCGGAATATATTTTATTGAGGGTACTTCACGTTATTGCCACCCTCGACGTAAGTTTCCTTTGCGGAACACCTTGCGATCTTTCGGACAAAGTCCTAAGATTCGTCAGTCCTAAGAGCGTCGTTATGTTGCATTAATCATGGTTCATCATGAGATATTTGAAGTACATTTCTGGATGTTTATTATCCTTAGCGTAGGCATCGATCGCCCTCCGCCAGTTCCTCTTACTCCGCAATATTTTCCATCGGAGATAACTTCTCTTCCGTTTTGGCGTCGGGTCACGCGATTGCCCGACAAGCACCTCCTCTTTAATATTCGATCAGCCTTTTCGCAAAACTCGGCCCCCTTTAAAACATGTTGACACGCACGAGGTCACCCTTTGCCCGAGCACCGAACTGCGCCCTGGATTGGCGTGACGGGGGGATTGGGAGCGAAGGGCGTTTGGGGGCGGCCACCCCTCGCCCCCTCCCCCGCTCTCGGAGGCCCAAAGACCCCAAGGACCTCTCCGTTGCCCCTTACATGACCACCTTAACGCAATTAGCAGTGAGCAGGTTGCTGCCCCTCTCCTCCTCGCGGGGGTGGGGGCGAGCGGAGGGAGGGAGAGCCTAAGGGTATACGGGGCGGGGATAATTGGGATTGAGGGTACCGTCGTCATAGGTGGGATGCCCGAGCTAAGTTAGGGTTTGGATGGTCTACGAAAATGCCATCGTGCACCGCAAGGACACTATACCAGGCTGCGTAAATCCCTCTTTCACTGCTCTATCATCTCATTCGTCTCCTTGTAATGCCCATGCTCCTTCATGTTGTTTTAAAAGCGGCCTCTTTTGCGCGGATCCTTTTGCCCCAAAATGTTTTATACATGCTATATAACCAATACTCCTGCTTCGGCTTAAACGGCTCCTATCAGCATCCAAGTATTCCTCGATGACTTTTTATGACGTTTTCTCCAAACCATTCTCTAACCCGATACCACGTGCGATCTTTCCTCCTTAGCGGGGAGGGCTCTCTCTCTCTCCCGGTTATTTTCACCATCCTCCTCCATTTTCCTGGAGCCTCCAGAATTCCTCCTACTTCCAAGAGCACATTAGGGAACCCTGTATGCAGGCTGGGCTCCATTTCAAATTCGTCCGTCACATTTTCTCCGCGCCTTTGCTCAATAGAGTCCCCGTCCCCGCATCTCCGCTCCTCGAAATTCCCCGTTGAATCCCCCCGCCTTGTGCACCACACAAAAGGCGGCGGCGCTGCTGCTCGACGGGGCCTTGTCCCACCCACCCTTCGGAGGCTGCGGCTGGAAGATCTTCTAAAAGTGTCGGATTTTAATAATGCGTGTTCCGCCGCTCTTTCATGTGTGCGTGAATGCACAGCAACGCTTTCATTTATCAGCTTCTTTCTGAACCTACGTACAAGCCACCTCACGTGCGGGCCAAACTCAACCGCTTCAGCTTTATCACACCCTGCGTACCGCCACGTGGACGTGTGGCGGGTTGTGGTAGAAAGATTTCATACAAATATTTGATAACGGTGAATGTGATGCATGAATTAACTATAACAAATTTAAAATATATTTCTCATCTTAATTGCTGGGATGTTGATGATTTTGGTTTGTGACGTATTTGTGAGTGAAGGAATGGGCGCTTGCCAGTTATGGATGGAGTCTCATGTCTCTTTAATCCTGATGATCTAATCTAAGTATTTTAATTGAGAAAACATTACTAGGTGCAAATAGCAGGGAAAACAGAGTAATCAGTGGAATTTTCAAATTTTGCGTAAAAAAAGGAGTCTTTTTAAGGACTAACCTAATTTTATTTTAAAATGAGTTATCGCGTTGAAAATATATTTTCAGTGAAAAATAAAGAACAGAATTCTAAATGAGGGTTTTTAAAGGACAGTTGTGTGAGGGAAAGGACCAATAAGAACGAGAGAGGATCAGGGTCGGATTTCGGAGCACCCAAATGTGTTATGCGCAGTGGTCATCCTGTGGGAGCGAGAGGGGGGCTAGTAGAGAAACTTATGTATTCCGTTTTTTATTATAATATTTTCACGACCCATCAATCTTTCTCCTCTTCTCTCTGACATCCCGTGATGCATGCATGAGGTGGTCCTGACGTCACAATCCATCAACTCCCTCATTCACGTCCTCATGAATGGCGTTTGGTTGAGAGGCTGGGTTCCCTCTTCATATTTCAGGGCTGACCCCTTCCCTCGATAACCCCCGGCCGCGACGTCCGCTCGCCTCGCCGGCCCTGGCGGTCTACTCCTGGAAGGAGGGGGGGGATTGTGACGCTGGAGCCCGAATGATGAAGACGTGGAGGAAGCATCACCGTTTTTAGAAGGGCGGCGAATTGTGTTCCGACTCATGTTCGATATAAGACGTCCACGACGGAGGGAGCAGCTAGAGGGATTGGGGGATGTTTGAGGGAGATGGCGCCTGGGGAATACGTTTGGCTGTCACGGGGATGGCATCTTATTACGCCATCTTCTTACTTTATGCCCAAAGTAAGAGAGCATTTTTCGAATTCACCACAAGAGGTCTGCCGCCCTCTCAATTGGTTTATATCAACAGCTAGGCCCAAATTCCACCGAGGTACATCCAGTCCAAATCCTTCAAAAAAACTATTTGACATGCAGGCCTTGCATTGTGTTAATTCTGCTAGTGACATACCCATCGTGCCACGGAATATGCGCCCGGTTAGTTATCCTCTGTCGGATTGCTCGCCCCGCCTTCTTCTGGCAGACACTTTCTCCCTTAGCGTGCTCCCAACTTCTCTTCTAGATCCTTGAAATGGGA
>LYUA01001444.1:380804-392227 GCA_002093875.1 Calopteryx splendens
TAATTTCTCATCAAACTTTCCCAGTATGAAATATTTTCACCAAGTTACGCCTCAGACTGTATCTCATTTTAGGCTAATATTGCAATCGAAATTACGCTGATCGCATTTATCCTAAAGTAAATTGTGCTCTAGAGCAAACTTGTGAAAGGACGTATTGAAAAGGTCTCCCTCCTATGCATAGATTTCAATGATGTTAAAATGAACTATATGTCAGATGAAAGCTTGGAATATCCTCAACGAGGGAGCACCATTACTATTTCACGTTATCACCATCCCTGTCCAAACTCTCACACGCTAGAGTCGGAGAGGTTGCTGCATGCCGCCGCGAGGGAAGAAATCTGCTGGTGGCAAGGGGTGGGCGAGACCTGGGTGGGCTGTATGGCGGGTGTGCTGTATAGCCTTATTAATCTGGAGACGCTGCATAAAATGCTAAGTTGGTCATTTCCCCTGTGGACGTGAATTGTATGGTTGCGTGCATGGTGAAGAATCGTGTTTGTCGAAACAAACCCTCAGCAATCAACTGTGAATTTCTGTGAAGTAGTTTCTTTTTTTTGTTGAATGCATTCCTTCCACTACGACGAGTGCTACAATTATCTGATATTCATTTGATAGTTTTTTTTTTGGCTATCTTTTTATTACCTTTATACAATGGGGGAGACGTGGTAGCCCAGTGGTTAGAGCGCTGGACCTCTGACCGGAGGGCCCGGGTTCCATTCCCGGTGATGCCTCTCGGCACTCAGTCGAAGTGGGTTCGACACATGGTATAAAGCCCATGGTCTAGTAGGACGGAAATCATAGGCGGTACTTGGAAAGGAACTGGCCACCCTTATTACCCTGTTAAATGTGAATTCCTCACGCCGTATAAGGTTTAGTCCTGGGTGAGCTCTATTCTTCTCACCTACCAAACCGACCTTCGGGTTGACTATGGCTGTGATTTGATATAATGTTTGTATTTTTTAACGGTAGAGACGACCGAGATTTCGTTACCTTTCTATGTGTCGTACAGTTTATGATCTATGAAATAAACCACCCCAGACGAAATTAAAACTTAATTCCAATCTTTTCAAGCAGTTGTCATATCCCCTCACGAGCGTCGCCTCTGGCAGCCTCATTTGTCGGTTAATGTAGACCGACACACCTTAACCTTCGAAAATGATGAATCCAAAAGCCGCTCCTTGTTTCAACTGAACGCCATCGTTGCACTCCGCTCTATTATTCATATGCATGGACTCGAAGGAAAATGCCACTCTAGTTAATCGGGGATTATTCTGATGGTGGTTTCACTTTTATAGGTGTGGAGCTATCGCGTGGAGGATGGAACTTTTCAAAATGTCGGCTGTGTCTGTGTATCCAAGGAAGAAACGAATCATGAAATATGTTACCCCGGAGAAGCGAGTAATGATAAATATAACCTTGTGTCGTGTTTATTTATTCAATGGTCTGTTTCAGTTTGCGTATGAAATAGATCTATGTAATGGAGGTATTTCAGTTTCCTCGGTCTGGGGTTTAAATGCTGGAGTGAAACTTTTAATAGGTTTCTCTCATGAAGAGTACCCTCTGTAATGAAATAATATTTTATTTAAACTCGAGATATGGTTTCATCTCGAAACTTCAATTCCAATTAATAATTAAATTTTAAAGCTGGCGGTTCCTTTCTGTTTAGCTGTGTAAGGAAATGCCTCTTCTCTCAGAACGGCCTCCACAGGTGAATTAGAACGATGATGAATTACCGTAAGTGGAAGATTTAAATATTTCGAGACGCTGTGGGCGTCACAAAATCCTTTTTTCTTATTTAAATGATTCCAGCATTCTTCCCCACGAGTCACTGCATGGGTCTTTACTCTATGGTGTTACTTACCCATATTTTACCTATAATTGAAATTAGGAAATTAATATTCGTAGCATCTCTAAAAATTGGTTTAACTGGGGCACAGGAAAGGTAAATTTATCGTTATGATTATAGTTTTCCAATTTTCCAAGGGTTGTCTGGCTAATTCACACCAGGCGCAACTCCTGTATTCGAATGTGTGTCAACTTTCTGCGATAAAATTTCAGACAATCATTTCGTGTATTGGCTAGCAATAATGATATTTTTAATTAGTGAAGAAGCATATTTACAATTTAAAAAATTGGTTGATTGCGAATGAGCTAGTTGAAATTCACATCGTTTCAAATTGCTAGAATTACCTGTACTAAGGAGAAACACTAATATGGAATCTACGAACGTTGTTTCCCATTAAAAGGGAAACAACACTTACTTCGACAAATATCCATATCGACTTTAAAACCCGGGAAACAGATTTTAACACACATGCGAAATATCCACAATGCAAAAATTATTCACCTGAATCGGGACTCGAACCCGGAAGCCTCCTTTTCCGGCCGTGTGCTTTAGCCAGTGAAGTTACCCAGGCGTCTTCTTATAGGTACTGAGAATCTGGGTAGCTTAACTTGCTAATAAGCACTCGTGGGCCGGAAATAGAGGGATCCAGGTTCGAGCCCCGGTTCAGGCGAATGATTTTCACATTGTGTATTTTTCGCATGTATATGTGGAACAGCGGATGATCCGCTAAAAGTTACTCATGATATCTTTCAGATTTTAACACGTTATCGACGGCGCTCTTTGAACATTTTTAAAACTTTAATTTCAAATAATCCTGGGATAGAGTCGCAAAATTGTTTCACGAACGTTCAGTCAAATGAACGCAGAGAGCGGATATTAAAATTTATAGGTACCCCTCCCACATTCCCTTCCCCTACTGGTGGTTGCGTCGCGTGTCATCTGCTGCAATCCTGCCGAACTATCTGCTTCCAAACTCTAGCCTTCCAAAATCTTCTCTAGCCGAGAGAGGTAGGGTCTTCCGACGGTAGAACGCTGCAGGTGCGTGCAAATAAACATTGGCGAATAAACATCAATCTCGCGATTGGAGTCAGCCAACATAAACCTCGGCCGCCGCGGCGCCCAGCGCGACGTCTGTTTACGCAACTATGGGGATGGAATTAGGATTTTGGGGGGGGGCGGGGAAGGAGGGGTAGGCGGGGTGGTAAGTAATCTCGTTCCATAAACTCGCGATAAATGCATGTCGTGTCCACGCTTCCACAATCCGGTGTGTGGAAACGCAAAACCACCACCCTAAGTGAGGCCCTCCCCGTCGTTCTCCTCCCCCCGGCTGGACCACCCACCCTCGGCCGAAGGGTTGGTCCCCCTCCTCCTGATTGAATGGCTTCGCACGCTGGGCGGTCGATTCGTCCGAGCGCGATTATCGAAAATAATTGGGAAATATGGAAATTTGATCATCTCACCTCCCAAGGATTGCCGAGATGTGGGAACACTGTTATTGAGAATCCGTTCACATTAAAATTGTCATCTTTATTATGGGTCACTGTTCAATATTTATTTAATTCAAATTTAATTCAATTCACTGTTTATTATGGCATATGGTCACTGTTCAATTTTAATGTGAAGCATCAGAAATAGAGATAAAACGATGGAATAGTTGATTAGATTTAAATACGCAAAATAATGATACGTATATTGTGTAAGGGACTGCACTGACCCCCCACACGTTGCGCGTAGGAGCACAGCAAATATATAAAATGCAAATCTCTAAGTTTAGTAGATTGTATTAGCCAAATAAGGAAACACTGTAAGTTCAAAGGAGCTCACTCTTTTCAGAAATCTATAGTAAGTCTACGGTGGTTGTAGATTTTTTTAGACGCCGTTTGAACATGGCTCAAATCGGTAGACTGCCTCTGGCGATGAAAGGTGTGTTGTCGCTTGATTTTAAAAGATAAAACGCATCCTCTTTTCAGCTAAATGATATGTACTGAAAGAGATGCAATTCCTCCAGGTCCCTCATATTAATTTCTCATCAATAATGACGTTAATTTTTCCGGCATTCCTGCAAGCAGCCGTTTGCTTCCTTTATTTTTTAAAAGTTGAATCCTAAACTACAATTCCAGTTCCGAGTCAAAAATATACTCATATTGGTTCAAACATGAAGAAGGAATTGAGATAAAGTGGTGAAAATTTCTTTCGCATTGAGCGCTTCGTCTCATTAGCCAAAAAATTAAATAAATGAGTGATTCTGATGGAAACGGTGCAAGATAAAAACAAAGCCATATCTTTTTTACATTTTTGAGTAAATACTTTTATTTCGGTTCAAGTTTTCCTCGGATCACTTTCATTTTATGAGGAATAGGATCAACAGAGCATAGTTATCGGCAAAGGTGTGCGAGTGAATTGGTCGATATTAGACAAATTGTATTAATGTAATTAAATATGTATGTATGTATGTGTGTGTGTGTATAAATATACATTTTTTTAACTGAAAATAAATCATCTATGCGCTTCGTTGGCAGCATGGAGACCTTAGGTAAGTATCTCGTACTCTCGTTAGTCCACAGGCAGTAATATTGAGTGTGAGTCTCCTTTTAAAGTGAAAGTACTCTAATGGTAAACCGACCTTGAAATTTTACATTCAATGATACCCATGGAATATTTTCTTCCGCTTGTAGTTTTGAGTACTTGCACAGTGAAGATGGCGTTGGCAGACGGGGGATGACACAAGGTGAGGTGCTTGTACACTGCGTTTGGGTGAATCGCGGTAAAAAATGGCGTGATCGGTAATCAATGGGGACACGCCGCGAGGAGGTGAAAGGGGGGAGATCAGGGGAGGGGGGTGGGGGATCAGGGGAGGGGGAGACTGGGGAATGATGGGACAGGAGCACGGAGGGAGGCGGAGCACGTGGCACTGTTATTGGGACACGTATATTCGAGGAACCCCGGGAAGTAAAGGGATTGTCGAGGAGCAAGACTGGAATAGACAAGTTTCGAGGGAGGCTCCGAAGCGGGGGAGCCGAGGGGGATTTTACTGCTACCATCTTACTCCCAAAACTGACGCATAAGTCACAACAAACGAGATCACGGCCTCGTGCAGCTAAATTTTTATCTTATGTTTTGTGTTTGGCTCTAATGTCCTTCTATTGGTGCTACTAGTGCTGATAAATTACATGATAGGCCCAAAAGACTTGAATTGGTTTCGATCCCGCAGAACGAACACTTTTGAATTAATGTGGGACCGGAAAATATGGGAATGATGGTCAGTTGGAACGAATTTAAACCATGCAGGATTATGTCTTATGCCATTATTACATTTCGGTACGGCATTATCGAAATTTTTTTAACTTTATCACCAAATATCCCTCATATCATATCAATTAATTAATAATTTATGTAACTATGTACACCAGAATTAAACTATCGACGGATATATTGCAATTCACAATATAATTGTAACCTGATTTTTAACTACCTTTTCAACGATGATTGTTGGGAATTCACTACGAAACGAATTATCACGAGCAGCCGGTTCTAAAACCAATAAATTAAAATGACACTACCCGAGTATTCTCACGAAAAAACTCTTTCCTCGACAAAACTCCTCTTTCTCCAGCTAATTAATATCGCTCTTGAACAGAATCAAACTCGAAAAGAATCGGTTCGTTCCAATATAATATGAACATATTAAGAAGTGGTGGTATATGTTGGAAGCGACGCCATTTTCTCCTTCCCCTTCTGGTTTCTTGAGCTCCTATCGGTGCGGAGACCTTTGTCTCCACGAACCCCTTTATTTTTTTTCTTCTCTTGTTGGCATGATTCTAAGGAATTTCAGGAGTGTCCCCCCTCCCCCCTAAACGTCTATATATGATAAAAAGGGCAGCATCAAATGGGCTGCTGAAGAGCTTTCCTTGAATAAATCAGGGGAAGTGGAGTGGCTACGAATATTCCATCGGTAGAAAACTTATATTTTCGGAATTGATCTTTATTCGTTACAATTTCTGCTCTTTATAACAGTTTGAGTGATTAATAGTTTGAAAGATGTAATTCAACATTACTTAAAGCACTAGGTTGTCATGAGCTGCTTGTGCCTTGATTCAATCATATTTTTAATAATTATTGATGGTTGGAAAACTTTTAAAACTCTTTCCACGGTGTATTTTATGAAAATTCCAGCTTGCATTTTATGAATACCAGGGTGTCCTCGGAGCACTTCTGCATTGTGAACATGAATTTAAAAAGAAATTTCTGCCATTTCATCATTATTTAATCTTTTTTCAAAGCAATTTCATTGAGAGTAAACTGCGCATGAAACTGAGGTAATTCGTCTTTCTGTATCACCCTTTGAATTTTTTCTGCCCGCTTACAAATGGCGAACTAAAATAGAACAAGCTGATTCAGCAATGCTGACGTCTCTTGAGCGGGAAAGCATTATGACTTTCACAACTCTCGGTCGGCCGGTGGCTCACGGGTCTCGAGATTATAACCATTCATTTAAGTAAGGTTAGCGAATCGCGACTGTTTACAAGAAATGTCAGAGCCTGTGTTTAATCGAGAGCGTTGCCATCGGAATGCGTCGTGTATGTGGCATCTGCGAATGACGACACACGACATCCATTGAGCAAAATCATAAAATTGCTAAATTTACTCATAAAGTGCCCTGAATTAATGTAAATTAGTATGTATTTTTGGCGTTTCTCATTCATCGCTAAAGTATCTGCTAATTTTTTGCATATAGCCAGAAATATGTGGTGATTTACCAAATACTATTTCGTACAGATAGTTCCTATCTAATTTCTAAATTGAAATGGTTGTTGATGGTATCGGCCGTCACTTGGTGGAAACGATTCATCATCATCACAGAAAGACGAAACAACTTCATATTTCTCCACTTTAACTGTAATTGAGCACAACCCGGGTTTCGACAGTTCTGCCATCTTCGGGTGAACTACAGGAACTACTATATTTCGCATCGGGTGCGTGTACCCGATGTGAAAACGTTTCTTTGTTCTTTGCGTCTGAAGATGACGTCACCGTAGAAACCCGGGTTGTGCCAAAAAAATTTGTGAAAAAATAAAGTTGCTTTGTGTTTCAATTGAAATGATTGTTTGTTATCACCAAGGTTGTCGCTTTCGTCTCAAGTCCCAAGGAAATCTTGACTTTTTGAAAAATTTCTTCTCCGGCATTTTGTATGCGTCTTACCGATGTTATATCTGACTTTGAAAATGCACCTCGGTACTTTACTCCGCCCGGGGCATTTACACCCACGCATTCTTGTTCGGACATTTTCTCAGTTTTACAACTTTCGGATCTGGTCCAGCTGGAGACATAGCCGAGCGTATTACAGAATTTCATTTAAAGGTATACCATGGCGACACCTTAGTTTACCGTCTCAATTGTTTCACAAACATTCAAAATTTTGAAATTTGATATTCACATAAATAGAGAAAGCGGAATACTTGTTATGTATAGCATAGAATGAGCATAAAATTCGAGGTCACAAATATTTCTACGCAGAACATACATTTTGTACGTGAAAACTTACTTAATTCAGTAGAAAAAATGTTTCCACCTGATTTAAAACTCTGTGGGCAATACATTTTCACATAATTTAAGAACGTAGGAAATGCAGTTTATATAATTACAATTAGGAGATACGTTTTCTCTGGATTTCTGACATTTTCCAACATAAATGTTATCAGTATTGCTCAAGAGTATTGGTGACCAAATAATGAATCCGTGAATTAATATGCATAATAAAATAGCCAAAAATTTAAATAGATACCTTGTTCAGTTCTGAAGCAATACCTTTGAAAATAGTATATTTAAAATTACGTTACGATGTTATAAAAGCATGTATGTCTAATTCAAATTTACATAGAAGTATTATTGGGTTCCCGTTCCTAAAATATAATCTTATGCTGAAACTATATAATCTTCGCAATATTCGAGATCGTAACTCTACGATCCATAGCGTATTATCTCACGGGACACGGAATTTCAATATCAGCATTTTATTAGGAAATATTTGGTATTATAATATAAGGAAGCTCATCAAGTATCGCTGGAAACCTTATAAACGGCTTTTTCTTTAATTATAGTCTCGAAATCCTCTCACGATCTGCGTCTCTTGGGGGTGACCGGGTCGAAGGTCGTGGTACCGGGAAGGGCCCCTCTTCCTCCAGTCTCCCCAGCATCTCATCCCAACGGGCCGCACTCACCCTCACCCTCCGGACTACCCTCTCCCCAAATCATTCTGATGCTAATTAGTGGGTGTCTTCCAGGGAGGATGGGGAGTGCGGGGGGGTGGAGGGGAAACGAGTGCTCTGCTGCCGGTCGGACGAAGTCGGACGGTGCCTCCCCCCCCCACTTCCAGACACCTCTCACCCCCTTCCCCCCTCACCCACCCACCCACCCACACGAACGTGCCTCAATTCACTCTCCCTTCCCCTCTCTTCCCCTCACTTGGACCTCCCCCACTCCCGTTGCACTCCCGACCAACACCCCGGAAGGGGACGATGAGTGTTAACGCTCATTGCTCTTCGGAAGCTCTCCTCTTCAGTTCGATCAACCGAAGCATTGCTCTTTACGGACATTTCTATTCGCTTTCCCGCTAAGACTTTTATCGCAGGAGTCGAAGCTTAAGATGCTCGGCTGTTGTCCACCGTTGCTCGTGAACAGGTTTTTGTAAGAAACAAGGATATTTTGTGTTTTGAGGCAAAAATTGTCAGAGGCCGGCGGTTAAAATTGAGTTGTTTTGTAATCTCTGGTGTTCCCAATTTGTTTGTTTAATCGACTTTTCCCTTTTTTCTGAATTATAATTGGTCACTTATCGTTTTTTCTCAAAATACGGAATATTTAGGTAAATATTGCATGGTGAGTTGCATTTAACTCCGCGCCTATTTCTGTTCACATTTTTCGAGGACACAACTCTCACAATGTGCACATTTCTTGGATAAAAACACCTCTGAGTGGATATCCATATTTTAGACGTCTAAATATAGCTGTCGTTTCTTGGTATATTTTAGCTTTTATCTTCTCTTACTGAAGTGCTGCAATATAAATGATAAAACTTATTATTTGACAAAGATAAGTTTGAAGATGTCCTTATTTTATTTGAATTACATTGATGCTCGATGAATGGTGTCATTCTTTAGCCGTCTCTCTATTTCGTACAAAAACGACCCGGGCACTGTGGTTAAAAAAAGAGGTACACAATAATAAAAAAATTAAAGAGCCTAATAAATTTTCTCATTATAGCTCACCAATCATATAACATGAATACTCATGTTTAAAGTAAACATTTACAATTGTTTAGATGGAACACAACCTAGAGGCATTGTAACGGTGAAAATTCTAAATTTGTGTTTAGATTGAACTCTTAAACAGTTGTTAAGTTCTAGTGCACTAAAGTTCAATCTCACGTCTATAAAGTAATTCAGTGGAAATTTATTAAGGTAGGATTGGAAGGAAATTTGGAAGGAAAGGAGTGGAAATTTATTAAGGTAAGGTAATTCAGCATATTGTGTTTCTGGTTTCGTGAACATGAACATCCACATATTTAAGCCGGAAACCATCGATTTCCCGGGGGATACATTTGATTAAAACATTGTTAGGATGGAATAGGGTGCCAATGTCGTACATTACAGGAAACTGCAATACTTATTGCTCTAGGATTTTATATTCCTGTTTGTTGCACTCAAACTTTAGCAATTAACGAGGATTTATGCAAAACCTCAGGCGTTAAATAAATACAATTGATACTAGTTTCAATATTAATATTTTATTGCTACTTACAATGCCCTTTATTTAGGATAATTTTGGTTCTGATGACGAGGACAAAAGTAAATCTAATTTTCAGAGGGTATGAAAGCAATTGCTTTTTATTGCTACATAAGTACCGCCCAAGGTTTTATTATTTCATTATATTAAATGTATACACTTATAAAATCTTGTGTGGGATATATATGGTATAGCCTTATAGCCTCAAGAAATATTAAAGTGATCCTTAGTTTACCCTTCTCCTTAACTTACTCGCTTTCACCGTTGAGGTTCCATTGTTTGGGAGGGGTTGTTGGTTTCTCGTTTTGGATTGAATTGCGACTACTTTAGCGTTCAACGCTCTGACACTCCATCGGCCGGCGTACGTGGGTGCGGATTTTAAAAAGTGGTCACTTCAGGTCATTCAGACATCCCACTTATGTCCACAAAATAACTCATATAAGGTCCCCTCCAGTATTAATTTCATTCAAAGACTAAACCCAGTGGGTGCCTATCTGCATTGGCACTCACTCTGGATAAAAAGCCACCCTTGGGAGCAAGGGAGCATTGAAAAGGGCTATTAAAATCACCGTCAGATGGTGGCATGGAAAAGAAGATTCAGTCGTACTGAAACCCCTCCCCCCCCTCCCTTCCTTCCACCGTCCCTCCACCCCCGTTCCCAAGAACCGTTCGTTCCCCCTTTTTCTCGCGCCTTTTCCTACTGGAATTGTGGAACTCAAACTTCATAGGGTCACGTGACAAAAAAACCAATCTGGGATAGAAATTCAGTGGAGCCGTTGTGGATGTGAAACGGATCCGAACGCTTTGTTTCTTAGTGGTTCCGAGTGGGCTCTGGTCAAAGTTTCGGTCCAGTGGAACGGAAACGAAATAAGGACGAAGGTCTCGGAACGAAACGAAATATCTTGAACGAAAGGCCTCCTGAGGAGAACGAGGAAGAATCGTCCCGGTTGGGGGTCGCCACTCCGATGGTTTCGTCCAGCCAATTTCCACAGCACCCCGACTTTCTCTCCGCCTAAATGTCTTCCTAAGGGAGTCCTCACCAAGACATCCGGCCCACTGAAATGACGGGCTTCAGTTTCTTGAAAACTCTGATCAGGCATTTTCTCTCCTTCGTGCCCCCTTTTTAACATGCTTTCCAATAGTGCTCTATTCCCTTGGCGTACATCTATTAGCGACTTACTCATGGGTATAAAATACTCATTGGCAGTTAGCATTAAGAATTTTACGGGAAAAAATCGGAAAGGAGTGGAAAGAGCCATTTGAAAACGCATTTAATGGTCCATTCCGGAACGTTTACCGTGATCGAAATTCCAATCCGCGCTCTCTTGGAACCTAAAATAATTTTCAATAAAAGGAACTGTTCCGGAGGGGAATATTTCTTTCCAGTTGTACTTCATTATAATGGAACTGAATTATCGTGGGAAATAGTATTATTCAAAAGTGGAACTATTTGTTAAGGGAAGAGATATTGACCATTCGGGAAATAAATTAATTATTGGCTACAGTTTTCTGAACAACATAGGATTTTTACTCGCTAGGTGTCTTCGTTTATTTGGAGAATTATGATTCGTTATGTGTTTTGGGAATGTTAGGGAAGGAGAGCTATTGGGAGAAATCCGAAGAAGGTCGGAGAAGTAGATGCAGGGCATGCTGAGTGGTGATGGATTGCTGAAGAAGGTGATTGAAGAGGGTAGAATGTTGGGTAAGCGAGGAAGAGGGAGGAAATAAGATTAGGCATTTTAGATAGATTCAAGGGAGGAAGAAAGTATTCAGAAGTGAAGATAGGGTTACTGTAGGGGTG
>LYUA01001445.1:46832-61449 GCA_002093875.1 Calopteryx splendens
CTTCGCTCAATATGAAATTCAATTTCCATTGGTACCAGCGGACCCAATTTATTGCCCATGTATGTATAGTTTGACTTTGTATGATATGTATATTTTCTGCCTATGTAGTACTTGCAATTTAAAATCACGGGCATGGTTGGTCTCTTATTCGTGTCATGACAATCATTCATGTGGTAGCTCCCTAGGTTGGTGCTCTTGTGTTTTTTTATTCGGTTGGAAAAATTCCTTCCCGTTTGCTCGACGTAGCTTTTCACATACACGTTATTTCATAACACTTTGTCTTTTTTAACTTTTTAATGGCGTCTTTGTTCTGACGCATTTAAAGGGATGTAGAACGAGACACGGACTTTGTACTTGGGGAGTGCGTTAGCCATCCTGTATGACATATTGTTGGTAAAAGGTTTTTACTCCACTTTTGTGTTCCCGTGTTGGGTTCTGGTTTGAGAGACGTGCTCGTGCTGGTGGCAAGCTTCTTTCTTTTCTTCCCGAGTGAAGTATCAATCAGGGCCTCGCTCTAGCCGTTGTTTACGGCGATTCTTTCAATTGTTTTAATCTCGTGATCATTTGGTTTACGACATTGATTAATCTGTGTATCATCGAGTGGAAACTTGCTAATTTGTGGGTCATCTGGTGACATGGATCTGAAAGAATTATTTAGTCTGTGTATGTTGATTTCCTGTAAATTGCGGAACGATGTTTAGGCTCAAGAATGTCAACGGTGAGGCCAAGGAAATTTATCTTAGTGCAGGAAAAATTTCCCTCCCTAGTGATCCTACCATTGCCTAAACTAAAATATATGATTAATATAAATTAGTTTAAATAAAATATAAAGTATAAGAGTGAGTGATTGCAGTAGTTTTGTTGGAAAATGGGAAGCATATTAATTCGCAATGAATTTCTTCCTCGAAATTATGGCTGGAATCCTAGATAACGAGTTCCTTCTTTATATGTTTAAAATAAAGTTCAAGAGTGTGCATTTTGCAAAATAAAATGTTACTTGTGTGGTTTAATGTGCCCCTAAAAATCGAATGTAAGATTCTTTATGCTGCTTCGGTGACCTGAAATGAACAACTAGAACACCGAATTGTATATATAGGAAATATTTCTGTCCTGGGGACCTGAGAGAAGTAGTAACGATTTACAAAAAAAACATTTAGGAATTTTTTTGCGAATATTGCGGGAAATTACATTTCTTTAATATTTTGTCATTGTAAATGCTTGAGATTGACCAGTATTTTCACATATAAAGCTAGAATGAATAAATAGTGCATTCAAATGATGTCCAACGTAAGTACTTTTATGTATAAATGTCGGGTTGGTGTAATAGGTAGAAAGAACAACTCCAATGGCTGTAGTGATATTATAATGGCCATTGGAGTTTTATTTCTACCTATGGATGTATTTAAGGCCGTAGAGCTCAATTTTTAAAAATCGGAATGGCTGTTGTGGATTTCCAGAAAAATAAGATTGTGACTAAACAAAAGTTAACGTGTTGTTTTGTATAGGCCATCGTATTTCAGAAATGGTTTATTTGCTAAGCAGTTTGAAAATTTCATATCAGTTAAAATAGAAATTTTTATTTCAGCCTGAACCCCCTTGTTATTTGCGTCGTCATATCAGTTTCCTTCTCCAACTGGCTTTTCGATGAAAGAAAATCCTCGTTAGGTGAATTTGTGGAGAGTTTGTGAAAGTGGTAGCTGATTGTGGAGGATTAAGAATTAAAAGAGTTCCTTTGCAAGGGATGATTGGAGAACAGTTGTTAAGGTATTACTTACTGTTTTTCTTATCGGTCCTTAGAATAGTCCCTCAGAAATGCCGCGTCTTCATGTTCGTTTCTGATTCATGAACGGTTTAATTTTTACGCTGCTTAATTAATCTTGCGGTTAGCATTCCATGATGTGATTTCCTAGTTTTGCATTTATGTAACAGCCCCAATACCAAAGATTATGAAAGCAATATTCCAACAGAACCAGTCATACCTGATATTTCATCACTGTCACTGAATCATTTTGTGGATTTTGAAGATAGAATTTCAATGTCGCAGTCCTCTTTCACCAGCCAGCATCTCCCGCAAGTAGTCGATTTTCTTATCTTCTAAAACATTCGTTGAAATCATTTTTTTGATTTTGTTTAATTAAAAGTTTCACTGTACAACTATTTCCTCACTGGGTTCAATTTGTAAATTGGTGCACGTAATCTCTAAATTCAGGTAAATGTTACCTGATGATGCCCGCGATGGTGACTAGTTGCAATGTGAAAAAATTGATTAAACGCATTGTGGAAGTATCAACGTGCTTATTTTGATTCTGCTATTTTGTCATGTCACCTGCATCCCGGAATCTATCATCGTCACGTGGAAATTTTATTATCAACCAAAGAACCCAGTTTCTCTAAAATAATCCCACTCTTCTCGTTACTTCTAACTTGGGTAATTGACATCGTATGCCAAATATTTTATTTCCGTAATGCGTGATGTATTAAATAAACCCTTCTGGCGAAGTCATTATTCGACACTTTTGAATGACAAGATTAATTGAAAATAATATTAACGATAATACTTCATTAAACCAACACTACGTTTTAATGTCAATTCTATTGCAATTTCAAATAAAATATCGGCATTAGAGACACAAGTCTGTTCTGTTTCATCTAATATAGAAGTTATAAAATGACTGGTCACCTTAAGTTAAATTTTGAGTGTCTTTTACATTTTACGGAATGAAAGCGAAGGAAATCAATTTATGCTCTTACATGTTAGAATATTAATTCAAAGACTGTGGCAATCACTCGTGGAAGTGATTAAATACGCCCGTAGCGCTGAAAGAGCAAGGGCAACAAAATAGTAATAAAAGAAGAAAAACTGAAGGATTTGAATACAATCAGATAAGTCAGGTATACTTTTCAGGTGCATACATGCGATTTAAAAGAATAAGTCCTGCAGAGGATATGTTTCAATTGATAATCTAATGAAAGAGATTTTTCGGATCACGAATCAGGTCCAAAGTTGCATCCGAATCACGATTCGGATGTTACTTTGGAAGCTGTGTTATCATAAATTGATGAAGTAAAATGGTGTGCAGAGCAAAACACTGAGAGAAAAAACATGTTACCTTAGTAAAAGTTTACTGGCAGATAATGGAGCAAGCCTGTGTGTTAGATGGCGCTTCTTCCTCACGTTAGAAGTATATTTTTCTGCTGGAATGAAACTTGAACGGCAGCTGAATGGAGAAATTTACGGAAGAATTTTTCAGACTAAATAGATAAAATGAATCACCAATGCAAATATTAATGAAATGGCAGTTATGCAAAAAATCAGTTGAACCTTGCTAAGCAGAAGCAAACGCATTTGGAATGAGTTGAAATACCCTTCTGAAAATAATTAAAATCAATATATAAGAAGTCAAAGAGAGATATTGGTATTCTTAGAGCAGTTCATGGAAGTCGGTATGTAAGGTATTAACAGCCTGAGCGGAAATTCGAGAGAAGAATTGATGCATGCACCTTCTAATTGCTATTTGCGTCCGATGATGGGTTGATAACGTCAGACTAACGCGGAGGTGTTTATCAAAAAGTAGCAATTTACCGCTAAAATGTTTTTTATTTGCATCTTGGTTTATATGTACTATATCATTCTCAAGTGAAACTGTTCTCATAAAGTTATACGTGTGTATTCGATTTCGAATTGATTAGAAGCGGGTGAGAGTAAAGCTGGGTAAGTAATGGGTAGTCTGTGACGGGGAATGACTGTGGGTAGGTGGGTGAGGAAGGTGAGGTGAAGTGGATCGCAGGAAGAGGGAGCGACGAAAGAGAAAGTCAGAAGCATCCAAGTGTGCGTCAATGGCTGGGGTTTTAGCCTTCGCCAGGCTGGATGGCTGCGGACCATGGAGGTAGTTCGGAGTTAACTCCAGTTTCATGGGCGATGTGAAAACGAGAGACCTTGGGGGAGGAGAGGGCGTCAAAACTGAGGTACAACGTAAAGGACGGAGTGTATTGTGGAATGGGAGTTGTAAGCGTTTTCATTAAGGAGGGTCATCTTGGAGGCACCGCGCCGTGCCCTCTTTAATAGAAAATTGCGATCTTGTTTTTCGATTTATGAAGTGAAGTATTTTTGCACCTGAAAACTAACAGCGAATGTTTCTTGATAAGTAAATATCGATTCTTAACGGCATTTTCCCTCGCCTTAAGGAAAATCTATTTTTTTAAACTTTGAAACCATTGACGAGGCTTTTTGAGGTAGGTCATGGGTCATACATTCCATTCTAATGTGTAAATGCGAAAATCTGTTTCTAACTCAATCATAGTTAAAATATTGACCGGATGACTTTGATTTTTAATGTGTGTGCGCCTCAGGGGTGCGTATTAGTATATAGAGGTAGTCTATTTTACATCCCAGTAAGGTATTTATTTCCCGTGGGAATAATCGATTTAATTCTTTTAGTTATCATGGCAAGATGCGTAATGTCATTATGGGCATTTTAATAATTATTTAATTAACTTTTGAAATTATTATTAATTTATTATTTTTCAAATGCCTGAATTAAGGACAAACATGTTTTGCAGAAGGTTGTATTTGTTATTGTTGAAATTTATGCTTGGGAAATTAAAATTTAAAAGCCTCACATAATAAATAATGTTTCTAAGTATACGGCTGAGCTCGGTGCTTGACTTAAATAATTTTAAGTGGAGAGTAAAAGTGCGTATGACATCCTAGTATAAGAGCAGTGAGGAGTAAATGTTGATTCGACCGTCCATGACCGAGGGGACGTTTATGACCGTCCAACCCGTTTTTTTATGCTTCTAATTGAGAATGGATAGTGAACAAGATAAGGAGAAATCGAGAGCCCTGTTAAATTCATTATCTTTACGCCTGTTTTTTTCAATAATGAGGCCGCATTTGCTTGGATATACCGTACCGACTAAAGCCGTGGCCGTTGTTTTCAGAATTCTTTAAAACATTACTGATTGCTCCTGGAATATTCCTGGACCTGCCTTACCGTGCTGAATTTTCCCTCGGAACCACTCCCGGTGGAATTTCTGATAATGAGCGTTGCATGTGCGCACTGGCTCTCTTTCTTCTCGTCGTATGATAATGTTAATAGCTAATATGTTGCAAATATGTTTCTGCACGGTATCATGTATTGCAATTTCGTCCGTCATAGAGTATAGTTTCTGAATGTTGGTAAATGTTTAATTTTCGAAGTTTGTGTAATCGCTCATGGTAGGTGGCCCAATTCAACTTTTTATTCCCATTCTCAGATTAGATACGTGGCGAGAGAGAAAAAGGGACGCAGCTTGGGGGTGTGTTGGTTCTGTTCCCTCGCCTCGTACCATGCCATCCTTCGTAGTGGAATGGTCAGATTTTCACTTTAAAGTTAAAAATGAATTTAAAATTCATTTTTAAGTAAGTATTTAAAAATGAAAATGAAGGTAAAACATGCTATGCTGTAGGTATATTCAAAAGGCCGTGCTGAGAGCAAGGTATAAGATAATAACAAATGCCTCCGTGTAAATCTTTATATGCCTCATACATTTCCAGCGTCACAAGCAGCATTAATATTGAAGGTGTACATTTATATAACTAGTGTTACAATTAATCAAATAAAATGTGGAATGTTATTTATGTTACTAGGAAAGGCAGAAATGAATAATAGATTTTGCTAATAATCCGGGGAAGTACAATAAGTAATGAAGCTACGAAAAAAGTACTGTTAGAATTCATTTTTGTTGGCGTTCTTGATGGTTATACTTAGTTTCTGGCGATTCTGTTGTCGCTGTTGTTGATGCTACGGAACTTTCCTTCCCCTAATCCCCACTGACAGCCAATACGTGATAATTAATGTTGTATACCAGAGAGGGATTGCTGATTAACGACCTTTGAGACCTTCGCTGGGTCATTAACTCTCTTTTTTTGTAAACACGAATTTTTATGGCCTATTACTACGTTGGATTCGTCTTCGGCGTTCTGATTTGTCTCCACATAGTTATTTTTTTTAAGTGCAAGGCATTTGTTCCATTTTATCCTTTGCGAGTGAGAGAGTGACAATAATCGAGAATGATGCTGCACGTGATGAAATGACAAAGAGAAGGAACCCTTGGGAGAACAGTCGACGGCCTCGTCATTTGAAGAACGGTGTAAGCGCTTTTGTAATAATTCAGCAATAAACAGATGGGGTTGTATCATTGCTCTTGAAAATGTTTCGCGCGTGGTTTTTGTGTGCGTTTTTTCTTTCCTTTGCTGGGATTGAGTTCCAAACGTTTTTGAAACCAAGAGAACTATCAAATCATAGTAATCTTCCCAGAGTGGGTTTGTTATGAGAATATTACTCATCTACTACCCATAGCCCTGACGGTGTGTGAAATCCACACACCAGGGTAGGGGGGCAAGTTCCTTTCCCTGAACCTCTTGCGGTTTCCCAGGATGATCATATACGCGAAAAATCACATTGCTGTGTGTGGTGCCTAGAGGAATCTCCCGAAATTGAAACCGGGTACACCAGTCGATAGTCCATCGCTATTCTCATTGGGCCTCCTTACCCCCTGCGAAACAAATACCTCTAATATTTCGCAAAACGTGTGTGAATTTATTTTTTTTAGGTCATGGGGCAAGGCAACTAAGAGTCAACTGCTGACGAATTCACATTCTCTATCAATTGTAAATATGCCTATATCACAGTATTTTAAGCCCAAAATGTACACACAGAAAAACAAATTTCTGGGAAAACGTAACCTATGAAGGGAGACTTTTTAAATGTAATGTTCCTTGCCTTTTTTTTAATGATAAACTAAGTTATAGTTATCTTTATTAGTGATGGGGAAAACGTAGGTTATTTTTTAATAAATCCTCTTTACTTTTCAATGTTATTATCATCTGTATGATATGCCTGCTTTATCATTTACAGCCTTCCAACTCTTGAATGAAGCTTTCTTGAAGATTATTTTCTTAACCATTGCTTGATATTCACCTATTATTGCTTCTTTCACATATATGTTATTGGTCAAAATTAATAAAACACGCCTTTCTGCTGCTCTTTCACAGCCCTGTGATGCTAATATGTTCTGGTTTTCTGAGTTTTTTCGTCTACTTTGGTCTGTCGTTCTGCTGGTGACGTTTCGCATTTGCAGGATGCGTTTTCAGGTCCTTCGACTAATAAGCATCACAGTGGAAAAACCCGGAAATCCATAATATCCTACTAAATTTATCCTTTTGTATTTCCAGTGAAATGTTTTGACATTGATATGGAATCCGTAACGAAAACTAATAAACACCTTGAAAAGAATAAACATCTTGGTCGATGGCGTGGGTACGCCACGGATCGTGATGTAGTCCAGTTGGGAAACTTCAGAAGTGGAAGTGTGTTTAGAGGAATTGTTTCCTTTGGAATATGTTTTGGTCGTGAATTTCGAGGGAAAAACCTTGCATTTGTTTTTTTCCACTTTCAGTCCCGCTTATTTTGTCAATAAGTTCCAATTTGTAGCATGAGGCTGGAATTATTCCAGGTATGTTTGCAGTGAAATCGCACGAAAAATTTGAAAAACTCTTTGCTCTTCGCGAGTTTAGGGGTTTCTAGTGCGTACTCTATGTTGTGCAATTGTTTTCTGTCACTCTGTTCTATTATTAAAGTTTTTGCCTAAGCTGGGTCCATTTCCTCTTCATTACACCCATTTATAGAATCAAAAACATTTTCTGTTGGACCTTAAATGCTCGCGGGGTACGCAGTATAGTGTACAACGAATGAAAATTGAATTTCCCTGAAAAATTGGTCAGTGCATGTCCTTTGGACCATTCTCTTTGCCATTGTATGTTTCTTCAAAGTAGCCCTGGAAACACACCTTTTTCTTTTCCCCATGTAATTCCTGGAGTAAGGGTGCCATCTTAGTGTTATACGTGTTCGGATGTAGTCACTACAACCTCTTTGAGTGTATTCAAGTATTAAGTTCTAGTAATATGAGAACATTAAAGAAGTTTTTTAGCGCTCAATTTTTATTTTTATCTTTCGCCTCTCGATGTTTCACTGAAGGTCGTGTGGGAGAATTAATTTTTAATGAGGTATTATTGTAAAACATTACTATTAGAATATTTTCATTCGTACCTAATTTGAAACCCCAAGAATTGTTGAGTAAATTTCCAAGCATGCCCTGAAAAATTCCTCATCGTTTCTTGAATGTAGTAATTAGTAGCGATAGCAGCTTTCACTAGTAAAAAAATGCGTCGATAAGAAAAAAAGAATTTAGTCTCGGCCGTTGTATTTACCTACCTAATTTGACGAATCAAGGTGGTGTGTTTGGTCTCACCCTCTGCCTTCATAATGGTGAGCTTGTCATAAATCAGCGTCGCGGTGTTTGCACGTCGCTGATTTCAGAATAGGCCAACAGGTGTAGAAAGATATATTTTCTTGGACTGTGAGTATTTTAAAGTAGAGTTTGTTGAAATCCTTTTATCCTAACCTGAGCGTTTCACAATATGGACTTCTGCATCGTTACTTTAGAGAACTGTTACGTTGATAAACTTTATTTTACCGATGTATGTGCTCTAATTCGCGTGTTATCTTGTAGTGACTTCACATTTAGAGTTTCAAGTCGATTGTCTGAATTGATTATACGTTACTGGGGAACTGTCTTGGCATTTCAATGTTACTAAGTTTGGCAGTACCCCGAGTGCAATGGCTTCTCTGTTCATAATGAATTCACTAGTTAATCATAGTATCATAGCTTTGAGGGTCCATTATAATCGTAAGAATAAGTATTCGAAGTTTTTGGTCGGAACTAACGAAGGCGTAGATAATAATTCGTTTCCCTGATTAACTTAAAATTTCACCTGAAGTTGTGTATGTATTTAGAGGTGAAAGACTCCGTTGGTTGGAAATGTTTTTATCATTGGCATTAAGTGAATTTGTGTGACCAGAAATGAAGTCATCAGGTCACCTAAGGTACCGACTTCAGTTTTTGGAACATTTTAATGTTTATGTTGCTGAACATTTTCTCTTCTTATTTGAACCACATTTCTCTCGTATGAATCCATTACTGTTACAGTCTTATGTTATCTATGTAAATATGTATCGGTGATTCAAATGCGAATTAATTTTTAGCAACAAGTATTTGTATCAGTGGGGAATAAGCTAGTTACTCATTCTATTTCATATTCTCGGTATGATAGAATGACCATGCATCCACCAAGTCGTTATTTAAATAATTGTCGTCACTCCGGCATGTGTAGGACATTACTTTATTAGTTCTTTCTAATGGCAGTTTTTTTTGCATATAATAATAACAATCCAAGAATTTCCACTTGACTCTTGCACAAAACGGTACAAGAATTGAATATTTGCGAGGAAAATAATCGTCAATGTCTTTCATTTCCATTCAGGCGTGGCTGGAGGCATGGCGGGAAAGATTCGAGCAGGGAACACTCACTACGGCCCACTTCAAGGAGCAGTGGAGGATTTGGGTTCCCAAGGTGTATGGCCCAAGGATGGTGGCGAAGAGAAGGAGCGGAGGCCCTGAATTAAGTAAGTGTTATGCTTATGAACGTATTTATTTGAACTTCCTTAATGAATGTGTGCTAAGAAACCAAAATAATCAGCCGAAGATCGGTTGGGTGGAGCTCTCCTCGTCTCCTAAGTTGTAAGTACACATCAGGGTTGGGTTGGAGGTTCAGTTCCTTTCTGTGTGGGGCCTGGGGTTTCCGAGGAAGATCTGGTTCCCAAAAAATCACACAGGCTGGTGATGTCCGGGGTCACCCGAGTGGCCGAGCGCTCCATCCATTAGGCTAGCACGCCCTGTTGTTATAACATTTTGTGCTAAATGCTGAAGTGATGAGAATATAATGCCCTCACCTATAGGAATTAATTTCAGTCAACCTTGGCTGATGGATATGATAAAACTGAGTTGATACCAAACGCCTTGTTCTGCTGCGAAAGTCCATAAGGGTTTAAAATGGAAGGAAGATAAGATGTCGAAAAACACACTGAAAAAAAAGGAATGTAAATTTATGTATGCAGAAGCGGAAAAGAGGCTAATTTAGTCGCAGATCGAAGTTAGTGCTTAAAATAAGCTTAAAAAGAGCAAATGGGTTAGCAGTAATAGGAGCTCTTGGGATAGACGAGTGAAAGAAACCGTATGTATCTCTAGGAGAAAGGAAGGTGAAGAAGAGGAAACCGTGAGTTAAGTGAGACCTATTTCTAATGGCGCTAGGGTGTTGGTCGCCTCCGCCCATTAAGGATTCCAGCAAGCATGAAGCTCGAGAACCATTATTTCATTAACAGTATTGTGTCAAGTCAGACGTAGGATTCGTCGCATCTGAAAGTGAAATGACGTACTTTCGGTCCATTTTTGTAACCTTTGCCATCTCTTTCCTTCATTTCCTTGTTCCTTATTTAAATCCACCATGAATATGAACTCATGAAGGGTTGAATCTAGGTGGTTAATTGGCAATAATGACCCACTGGTTTCCTCTTCCTTACCTTCAATTAGACAAGTGGCATGTTATTTATGTCACTGCCTCCTAACCGTCCGTGACCATCCTATTCTTCGGCGTTTCCTCTAACGTGATTTATCAACCGTTGCGATGGAGAAGATTCAGCCAACCAAAGCCATCAACTACCATTCGTTGCAAGCATAGATGAAATTGTAATTGGTAAATGTCCTCTGTGCTATTGGTTTATTTTTGTCGTCCCACATAGTTTATTGCGTGAAACATTTCTTAGAACCCCAGTTCTAGCTTTCTATTTTTGATTTTCACAGTGGGAACTGAAATCATCGTAATATTTTACAGTAGGTCCCGAAATTCACGGTGCCATAGAATTCAGGTTTCTCAGTTTTGCTGTTTTTGCCAGTGCAGCTTTCTCTCCCTCACCAAAATGCAAAGGCCGTGAAATTTTTCTGGTTCATTTACTTGTTTTTCACTTTTGTTGTGTGCCGAGCATAATTTTTTTATTCTAGAGCAGGCTCTAGCTCTATTACACTACCCAAAGTAACTCGTTTTATCCCCTAAATTTGATTCCTAAGGTAATAAGGAACTTTGCTAAGGTTGGGCACTCAGCAATTAAGATCTTGGATCTATGCCTCTTATTTATTTTAGTTGTCAAATGTTCCAAAGATCAAAGACTCTAGGCAAGAAACTCTACTATATTGTGCCGGAGACAGTATATAAATAATACTTTCAGAGTTGTATGGTGTTAAAAAAGATTGAGTATTAAATTTCACAAATTTAAGCGTGAATTTTGTATTCTAATAACGAATTAAATAAAATTTTGTCCTTCGATTACTCCTGCGACGACGGTGTCCTGCGCCGTTCAGTATATTGTCTAACGATCTACACAAGATTACAATTTGGTTTACAGGAGTTTCATTTCTCTCGTGACGACTTTTCATCTTATTTCAACCCCGTTTTCAGATATGCGCCGTTAGTTGTCTATGAAATCTTCGCCGCTGCTATTTTCCGCGCAAAAATCTTGTAGACTCGAGATTTAGTATCTCAAAAACGGCTCATTGGATTTTCTTTTGAGGTACATCAGCGTGTAGATAATTTCATTATGCGTGCAATGATTATGATTTGCAATTTTTAAAGACTTTAAGAAGGTGTGGGTCTTTAGCGAGAATGAAAAACGGACCCCTTTTGTTAGCGTTCCGGCGGGTGGCATAACTTTGCCGATTAATAATGCAAAAACCCGGCCTTCAGATGAAACGAAATCTTATTAAACTGTAAATTGTAGTTTTTTCATCAAGTGTGCTTAATTCCAAGTGCTTAACTTTATTAGTTTATGGAATGTTGTTCAATTTATAAGATGTGAATTTATTCCCTTATTTTATGTTAATGGTCTGATGAGAATTTTTGTACTCCTACTACGATTTTCCCATCTTATAATTCACCTGCTCTAAATTTAACATCATAATTTAAAAATATGTACCAGTATTCGTATTGTTTAACAATTTTCAAATAGGAAACGTAACCACTGTAGATTTCCACTTAATTCCATCAAAATTATCATAAAATATTGTGTTTTGATTTTATTAAACATTTTTCTTTTCAATGTTGCTAATGAAACCTTTCTTGTCCACGTTTTATGTACTGGATGTCTGCTATGAATGAGGTCTGACAAAAGCAAGATAGCAATCTTTTATAATCTTAAAATCACTTCTGCATCTATGCATATATTATTCCTTATGTTTGTATGGCCGGGAGTCTGTCCATCTTTCCATATTGACCAAGGGAGCTCGAACTTTGCTCACATGAAGTATAAGGCATCGGACAGAACCTAACAAAACCATATTTTCTCACTTTCCTCCCTTTAAATCTCAAAAAGCCTGGGGGCAACCTGTCAATCGGCATCTTTATCACTGCTGATTTTTAGTTGCCAAAAAGTAGTGGACGTGACAAGAGCTGTTAGTCTAAACCCTATCTTTCACAGCATCTTTCCTCAGTTTTTGTGTATTTCCTTGTGTGTTTTTCTCTGAAATGTTATATTACGAAATGTGGGCTTCCTACTGTATGTGCTGCTTTATAAAATTATCTTATTCAATAGTTTTAGGAAGATTAAGATTTTTAGGAAAGAATAATTAGATTAAATATCATCCACTGTAAACCAGAATTCTTAGGTTACTTTAGATTCACTTATACATTTTTGAGATTATTTTACAAAATTGAAGTGAAATTATTTCACATGGAAGTTTCAGTGAGGTATGGTTTTAGCTACTAATTTGTAAAAGGTTGATTTGGAAAAACTTCTGATAATTACAATTGGTATTAAGGTATATTGCTTCAGTGGCTTCTGGCTCAATTTTGTGTGGTCTCACCTTGAAAAGAGAATAAAAAATTTTGTAGACTTCATGAAAAAGATCTAATATGATATAATAACTGCTTTCGTCACTCAGGTGACATCTTCACCTGAAATTGTCATCCAATATCTGTATTAATATAGCCAAAAACTGTACAGTCATCAGCTTAGTTTGAGATTTAAGGATTTAACTTAAATGTATTTTTATTGTCCTTGGCATGTAAAGTATGCATATTAAAATATGTTCCTTTTTTTGAACTGTGGGAGCCACAGTGGAAGAAACAGGTTTGGAATGGAGTGGTGATGAAGATGAAGCTCAGAAGATGTTATATGAACCATTTGAACGGTTTATATGTGGTGGTGAACCAGAAGAGGTGTTACAGGTTGGATCTGTATTCCAGTTTTTATCATCAAGTGTTAACACAAATATGTAATAAATAGTTATGCTGAAATTGCCACATATGTGGATGATGGTGGGACTAACGTAATTGTAATTTTTTAAACTGAATATCCCACACTCCTCTCTAGAAAAATCTTCTGGGGGATTCATTCAAAGTATATTATTAGTAAAGAAAAACATGGTGATGTATATGTATCAATAGATACTTAAACAGAGCATTTCTTTTCCCGTTTTGTGTGTTTAAATATGAAATTTTCCAAAATGAAAAAGAGAAAAATTATTGACTATGTATGCATCATTTAAGTGTTTAAAAAATCCAAATTGTGAAAGCTTTAGGTCCCACCCCCTAATTTTTTTCAAATGAATGAAAAATTTTACCCAATAAGAAATAGACCCTGGAAAAATATTTAGAATCAATGCAGAGGCAGTACATATTTCAAATTAGGTCAAAATCCATTTTTTAAATTTCCTTTTTCCTCTGCCACTACATTAATAAATTAAAAGTTTGGTTTGGGTGGATGTAATCCATAAATAAGCCCTATAGAATGTGAAATTTACTGAATCATGGTTGGAAAGGAAATTTATTTCCCTGTATGATATGCAGTTTCTCGCAAAACGCTCTGGTAACCATTAAATTATACAACTTGGGTTTTGGCTGGATTTATTCAAAGGCTTTTCTAGGATTAGAATCCACTCTATAACTGAATACTTTACCTACTAGAATCCCATGCAGATTATCCAAAACTTCTAAATATTTTGCAAAACTGTTTCCATCCCCTGAAATATTCAGCAACATTTGGTGAAAAGGGGAAGGATAGGGGTGGAAGAGACTTATGTATGGTCTCTCTCAAAGGAGCACAATATTTATCAGAGTGGGAGACAATGATATGGGCAGAATTGTTGAAAGATGAGTAAAAGGTAAAATGTTGATGTTCACACTTGTATTGAAATATTTTAAATTTTGCATTGGGATGTGCTCAGTATTTTTACGATTTATAATTTTTGTAACTAGGTGAGCAAAAGAAGCAA
This sequence comes from Calopteryx splendens, assembly GCA_002093875.1. NCBI lineage: Eukaryota > Metazoa > Arthropoda > Insecta > Odonata > Calopterygidae > Calopteryx > Calopteryx splendens. Next base: position 61,035 of record LYUA01001445.1, read on the forward strand.
CTTCCCGAATTATTTTTTAAAAGCTCTTCATTCATAAAGGAATGAAAAAGATTGTGTACAGTCAAACTGGAGTATTTTTCATTAATCATTAGTGGCTTTCATGTTGTAGCCATATGATATTGGCACTATATTTTCTCTAAGTTTTTACACACTCCTAATATTAGTCCTTTCTATAGATTCTTACTAAATCATTGTCAGAGTTAACCCTGAGTTAAGTGCCAACGTCGCCCACAGCAATGTTGAAAAATTTTCATTAAAATGCCGGCATCGCTCTGAGCGACTCTTTTTCCGAAAACTGTAAATGTAAATGAAAATTAAATGATTCATAATTTTATGCTTTATTCTATTTTTACTAACCTCAGGTTAAATTCTATTAACTTTTTTGCACATTGAATTTATTTACAAATTTTTAAGC
>LYUA01001445.1:67762-78315 GCA_002093875.1 Calopteryx splendens
AACTGTTGTCACCACTAGCCAACAAACGCGGTGGAAACCCGATAGCCATGCAGAGCCGTGTAACTAGGGTATCTGCCTGAATATAAGTTGATGTTTTTGTCATAATTAGTGATGAAAAAATTCACCTTTCAGCTTTAAATTTGAGCCTCAGAAACATTATTTAAGGGAAATTCAAGGTTTTATGGATAATAACAATTCGATCATATTTCATTGTAATTAAAAATCTTTTCCATTTGTATTATTTGAATCCTTAGAGGTTTACTCTATGACTGACTTCGATGCTCATCTGTTTTAATTCCCTTAACTTAAATATATAGCACATCCTCTGCAACAGCTTGGTGCTAACTGCAACTTCTGAATAGGAAAAAAAGCATTGCATAAAGTGTTTATGGTTTATTATATAATGAGATATCGAAACGACAGACAAGAATGTTGAAAGACTTGCTTTTCAATATGGAATTATGTAACTGGATGGAAATCAAGGTTACAATAGGAAACCAAGGAAAATCTGAGCCATTCTATCTTAAACTTTCTCCCGAAAAGGAATTAACGTCGCTGAGTACAGCATTTTCATATGCTAATTATATTATTGTGCACCTTATAGCATTCTATTGCAATATTAGGTAGCAATAATGGATTAGCTTTCATCAACTTAATTCAGAATCCTATAGGTTTGATTGCTCACAATAACAATTGTATGGAAAGCTAAACTCATATTTCAATCAGGTACCCTCATGTACATATACCATGTAGTCTTTCTTACTCAACCTTCGTAAAAATACAATGTAAAACACTTTATAGGTTGTCCATACATGCCTGGAATGGTTCTGCATAAAATCTTCTAAAGTTTCATTTTTTTCCAAAACATTTTGGAAATATTTGTGGGCTTCAGCTTATATTTTGGTAGATATGATAACTTTTCTTTATGAATCTTCAACAGCTTATCGTAAAGTTTGTGAAAAGTGCATAATGTCTCCTTTGTTAATTTGTGTTAATATTTTATGATATTTAAAAGTTGTTTGTGAAAGTAATTTCAGTTCAAAATTTATACTATAAACAATTCTAAAAGCACTTCCTCACCTATGGAATGTAAGGAATTTTTTAAATATGTAATTCTATGATCTATATTTTTTCTTCTCAAGATGTTTACAGTTAATTAATGGTGTGGTATTATCATGATGGTAAAAACTGGTAACAGCCAGGATAAGCTGTATTAAACTTGATTGTGAACTTTCAGATACCGAAATGTTAATATCAATCCTGACAGAAATCTGGGGTTTCCCAAAAGCTAGGGTTGATCTTTGCACAGGATATAGGTAGGAATTACATTACATTAGAAAATCTGGCCATCGTTAATCAGGCTCCTTCAGATTTCTGGCATGGATTTCAGAGTACATTTTCATTTACCACATCGGTGCGCCACTGCTTTCTGGAGGCACCATTTATGTTTTGATGCTGCTGTAGTTGATAATCAGTTGTTGGGACCAGGGTTGCCAGATGATGCCAATAGTGTCTCCTTTGTATAGTGTATTCATACTGGTTAACTGCATAGACTAGCAAATATTGGTCTTCGGAATTTTCTTAGTAGAAAAAATGTCTAAAGTCAAACTATTTTTATTATTAATAAAACGTCTGTAGGTGGTTTATGTTTTGATGGTACTGTAGTGGATAATCAGTGGTCGTATCATACATCCAGCAACCTCTGGGCCTGAAGCCTGCTGGATTTTTAAATGTGAACCTGTACATAAAAAAATCACTGAAAAAATCAAGGGTCACACAATACATGAGATCAAACTGTACATGAGTATTTGCGGTACATAGAATCACTTCCAATATTTTATAAATGCATACATTAGTATTTACTTTGTTTTTACTCTAAACATGAGAGTGGGGATAAAATTAGAACATCTAATCACTTCAAATTAGTTCCTTGTCTTTCACTTCCATATGTATATCTTAATATATAGATATCTTTGCTTTATTATAGTTGTTCTTTTCGATTGACATCTTACATTAAATTTTTTATTCCATTCAGATATGCCTTTCATTTGCTCACTCTGGAGCATGCCCCTGGACTTCCATCAGAATTCAGACGAAGAGAATGTTGCCAAGAAGCAGAAGGATTATCTAGTGAAGGATCAGAAGGGAGCCCAGAAAATGGTGGAGGGGATCTTTACTGCACTGTCATGTACAATGACGAAAGTCACACATTTGAGCAGGTGTGGGCACAATCAGATTTATGACATTCAGTATTTTTTTTATTGCATGAGAAAATTACTATGAAAAAAATGCAAAAAAATCAAGACATTTTATTTCTCATGCCATTTTTTGCTGCACCACCACCAGACTCACGAGTTTACTCCCCATGTACAAATGGTATCTGCAAAGCCCAGTATTAGAAGTTTTCACTTCCATAAGTCTTTGTCTAAATGTTGGAATGATTGTGTTACCTATCTCCTCCTCTTCATAGACTCTTCTTTTCCACTTTCCTAATGGATCAATTCAATCTTACATTTCAAAATGTTCAACATTTGTTTTTCCCATCCATGTAATTTTTACCAAGTTTCTATGACCAACTGCCCTCACTGTCTTTTACCACTCCTACTTTTTTCTCAAGTTGTAAAAATCCTTCTTTTCTCTTTGATTCTATGCAAAGGATTAACACCAAATAAAATTTTAAAAATTAATACAATTACTTCAGAAAAACTGGGTACATGAATTCAACAAAGGTAGAAAGCATACTGGCCAAAATACCATAAAATCCCATAAATGTGCTCAGCTTTGTTCACACTTCTTCTTATCTCCTTGTCCTTCTCAAAATCACCTGGAGAGATTAGTCCATAGCAGCCAATCATTCTTGAATATGGGAAGAAATGCAATACTCATGGGCAATGAATAACTTCTATTCTCCAACAAATTGCTCCTCTCATAGTTTTCCACTTCTATTAAGTAAATATCCCTTCATGCTCAATGTGGAGCATATCTTGTGGTGCTCAGGAAACATTTCAATTTTTGCTTTCATCTGCAGTTTCTTTCTCACCCTGCTCCGTCCTAAGCAGAAACTTCCCTCAATCTCATATTTCAAAGTTGTCACTCGGGATGCAACCGTGTGATGCAGTCATAAGTTCTCTGGGGATGATCCAGATCGTGTATCTGAATAAAAAATACTGCTGGATGTTATTTATTTTCTCGTGAGAACATCCCGGACTGACCACCTTGGATGAGAGCAGCAACCCAGCAGACTTCGTTTAACAGAAGATCTTCAGACAGTGGCTCATCATGTTCATCCATCGTAGGCATGCATTTGATTTTCTGAGTTAGGAACAATCAGCCTGGTTGGGTTGGATCAGTGTACGAAGTAGCCACGACATAAGGCCATCATTGGCCTATGGCAGGTACATTTATATGAAGGGGCACGATTTGGTCTGATCACGGTCACTTTGACATGTTATGGAGGTTCAGTTAATTTTTTGTCTTTTGGGAGACCTAATTGGTGCCTGAAAAAAGTGGTTGTTTTGGAAGGTGGTCATCTAACAGTGGTGATTGTCAAGGCAGTTTCCACTGTAATTTTCATAAGAGCCAACCTAATTGTAGCTAATTTTTCTGGCTCTGTTTTTTCAACATAACAAGCTAAATAATTTAATTATGTCATTATGGCATATCTCCTATTCTAAAAACATGCAATTCTTTGATTCCAAGGATATTGAAAATTGACTGGTGATTTATAGAAAACAAAATATAGCTATTATTATTCCAGTAAGAGAGGTTTACACACATTGAAATAATAATAATGTAAAATATTACATAAGAAATTATTTCATGCTAGTATTTTCTTTTTAGGTGATCGGCACTGTTGCTAGGGTGGTTAAATGCCCTCACAGGGAAGCCATACAGTTTGTTACTGCCATAGATTTGGAAGGTCGAGCTGTTGTCAAATGTGCTAAATTTAATGTAAGTTGCTAGTTTTACTAAATCATTGTTAAAAAATAAATACCCTCTAATAATAATGCTAATTTTTTTAACATATGCATGAAGAAGCAAATTATCTGAAAATATTTACTTTGTTGCTCAGTATCTTACAAGTTAGATATTAATTTATTGTCTTAAAATAATTTCTTTTGGATTGTGTATCTTGGGTATGAATAATTAAATATATGTGTGTATCAAATTCATCTTATTGCTAGAGTATGGGTTAGTCACTTTTTTTAAATAATGTCCTTAGGATTTTTTGTTTCATTTGCTATAATATTTGGGTATCTAATTCTTCCTCCATGGTAATTTCCCTTTTTGGAGTTTTAAAATGGAAAATAAGCATGAAAGAATGTGAATATACTAGGGATAGATCATGAGTATATAAGACTGCTGTCAAGAACTGGGGTGCTATAGAACACTAAGAAATCTTTCCTAATCAAAGAAAAATTCTTCTCAAAATAATTTTTTTTCACATGTTACATGAAATGAAAAAAAGCCAATCATGAAGTAAAAATCTGGAAATGGCACTCTAAAATTTTATCTCCTAACAACTGAGAAAACTAAGCATTAAAAACTTTTTGTTGGAGTTTCTTTTCATTCATTGTTAGAATGCCCTATTAAACTTAACATAGACAAATGAAATAAGAATCTTTCGGAAAAGAATATTTTCTGGGCACAAAATGTAATTTGCTATGTTTATCCAATTAAAAGTATAAAAATATAATGTAATACATTTTCAGAAAAAAATTGAAGAATTCATCCTGCTTATTATTGCTCATAAGTCATAAAATTGCTCATTATAAGGCTCACTTGTAAAAGTCTACATGAATTTTTATATTCTCTATCGTCATGTATCTGTATCATTGAATCAAGAGTGAGCAAAGGTGAACTTTGAGGTATCTGAAACTATCCATTCGTAAATGCATTCCAAATCATTTGTTTTATCAAATAAATAATAAAATTTTGACTAAGACTTATGCACTTACTACAGTGCATTTCCTTATTGCAAGTGCTCTTTGACAATATGCCATGAAAAATGATTAACTATCACCGGAATTCTAACATCTACCATTAGATTGTTAATTGTACTGGAGATCACATGGTGGAAAATGCATCAAGAAGAGGAAGGTTATGAGACTGGTGATCAAGGGATTCTACTGTTCGTGTCTGAAGTGAAGGTCAAGAGGGAATGGAGATCTTCCTAGGGGTGTGAGAGTGGGTAGATACCCTGTTGTGCGGAGGTCTTCATCCTCACTTGGCCTTCAATTGTGACTCTTAACTACACCTAGATTCTTCACCAGCCTAGTTATTCTCACTCCATATTCATGGCTTTGACACTTTTATTTCATAACAGTTAAAATATCACTGCAATGAAACTGTCAACCAGGATTTTTTCAGGCAGTAAATTATGAAAGAGGGTTGCCTCTTTTGAATTGTGTACATCCTCAATGGATTGAAACTGCTCATGGAAGTTCAAAATATATACTCCAACAAATAAATAATGTAAATGACAGCATATAATAATTTCACAATTTTCCTCTGTAAGTAAATTACCTTAGTCTTGTATTTTTCTACGATCGAATTTAGAATTGAGACCTAATCACTGCTCTTGACTGACATTAGTTGATTTGCCACTGATATGGTGTAGCAAAATCCCTCTTCATTTTCTAAACCTATTTAACCAGATGTTGGTACCATGAACATTTTTTATTTAAAATCTTATGGTCTGGTTTTGTTCTGGTCATGATTGGAACTACTACTAATCTTTGTCGAGTGAACCATTCAAATAACACATTCCAGCAAGTTGCTCTTAGCCACTTGCAGTATCTTGTTATTCTCCTCTGTATTTTTTTATGTAAAGGCAGGCCTAATTCTTTCTTATTCTATAAATTGGTGAACAAAGTTGGCAGCCATGAGCCATATTGTCTGCCAATTTCCATTATTTTTTTTAATTTGTTGTTTCAGGCATCACATTTCAATATATTCTATTTTTTTGATGTTCTTTCTTCCACACTCTTCCATGATTTAGAATTTTTCTGCTAAATTCAATCCCCTACTTTTCTTTTCCATCCATACACTGTTAACTCAAAGAAGCAACTGTCAAAAATCGGGCAATCTTCACTAACACAACAGAGGAGCAGTAAATGATCACTACAGAGCCCCAATTTCTTTTGAGCCAAGTCATTGAGCTGCTTCCTGGAATAGCCCCTCTCAAACCCCTTCTAAATTTTAGAACCTTGAGGCTTTAATAATGGATAAGTTAGGTAATGATAACTCATTGTGCATCTAATAAAGTTTCATTTCCCTTTCACAGTATGAGGGTCACCCCAAAAGTTCTACAGTTTCAGAATAAAAACTACTCAAATCATCTTTAGTTGATATGTTTTATTTTATGTAACACATATATTTACTCATTTTCCACATAAGCACTGCTGATGTTCAAACATTTTTGTTCAAACAGTTTTTATTTTGAAACTTGTAGAACTTTCTGGTTGATCCTCATAATAACTTGACATCAATTACTGGAGGTTTGCATAATATTGTCTCTCATAAGGCGTTGAGCCCCATTTGTTAGGCAATCTGGACAACAATCAGGGCCAAATTGACTCATTATGACAGTACAACAGAAGTGACCACTTGTAATAACTCTTGGAACTCTGTATGCATTTCACCATGAGACCAACTGTGGCAAAAAAATCACCCGCTATAAGCCATACTCGTTAGAGTGGAATTCTACTGTCCCTTCTAGAGTAAATCACAGTTGAGGGAAAGTGTCTAACATTTTATTGGCCAGTCATCTATGAAACAATGTTTTTCTTTCATTAAAAGTTGTGTACTTGGATTATGTAATGGGAAGATATGGGAGATATGAGGTGAGGAGTTGCTTCTTGGAGAGCTGGGTGCCAAGTCAGGCCGATCAAAAGAGCTACAAGCATGGATGAACAGATTAAAAGAGGGGTGTGAATTAACCTTGCGATCCATGTGTGAATTTTTAGGATGTCTACCAGATTTTTTGCAAGCAGACCAAATGCATGAATAGCAGAATCAATTCACTTATGAAAAACAATTTAGCTTTGTAATATAAATCATATTTAAATGGCTTAGTGCTTCTATATGAAAATAACTTACAAATCTAGACTTAAGGAACTTTGTCATCATCAATAAAGTAAAAATTTAAATGGGCATAACTCGTCTCTCATAGAATTTATTGCTTAAAGAGTGATTAATGTATTTGTGTTTTATAATTCTCTATTAAGTTAAAATATTTTTTTTGCAGGTTTGTAGTGGAGAGCGAAGTGAAATTGAACGGTTCACTTCTCGCCATGGTGGCCACCCTTTAAAAGTATTGGTGATGCATGCACATGTTGTTGCACATCAGACATTTGCCCTCCGTCTTTTGGCAAGGATGCGCTCTTTATTGTCGCAGAGTCGAGTTCTGCGATCTGTGTTTTCCAAAGTTGTGCATCAGGTAAGAAATGTACAATGAAGAAAATAAGTAACAATCATCAAGGAAAGATAATGGTTTGCTGTATCATTCAGTCACTTGAGACTATGGTAAAAAAAGCCAAAATAATTTTAAAATATATTTTTATTTCTCAGGGGGACTCAACCGAACTCTCCATTTTAGAAGGCATATTAAAGCGAGATTGTTTTCTTTGGAAGTCAGCTCGGTCACATTGGCACTATCTTTTCATTACTGGAATGCTTATGGAGTACTCAAGCAAGAAATTATTTGCACAGGTTTGCTAAAAGTCCACTTTTTCTTTGGAGCTTTTTTAATCCATTTTCATGCACCTCTTTTCATTGAAATTTTTTGTTGCATAGGTATTTACCAAACATTATGGAAATGTGCTGAAGGATTTCATTCGTGATGACCATGATCACTCTTTCTCTGTGGCATCCTTATCAGTGCAGGTTTATACAGTTCCAAGCCTAGCTCGATCTCTTATTGCTCAATCTGATGCTTTGTATCCTCTTATCAATACATTTCTGTCGGAATGTGCTCCAAAATGTAATAGAGGTTAGTATTACCAGCTATTATCAATCTATAAAAGGTGACTTTTTTAACACTAATGCAGGATTTATATTTTCCTTCTCATCTATTTTATATTTCCTTTTCTTCCTTTATTACTAACTTACTGAAATGTGGTCAGTAGCCTATTCAGTATTATGCCTACAATAACCATGATTGCTTTGTGTTCCTTGCATAAAACATATTTTATTGGGTTAAATTGCATTTAGTACAATATTAGGGCTTGGAAAGCAATCACTGTGTAATATTTAACATTTAAAATTACAGAGGGGAAACTGGAATTTGAACGTAATGCTCCAAGTGCTACATTCAAGAGAGCTCAGTACATTTTGTATGACCTGAAATATCTCCTTACCTCTGTACCAGCATCGTGGACTGATGCACTCAGGAAAGGCTTTCTCCAGGGATACTCCCTTCTCCTTTCTCTTCTGACAATGTTGCAGGTATTAATTCTGAAATCTTACTATCAAACTATGTAAATCCCTAGATCATAAAATGTTACAATTTGTAGAAATTGATTTATAATGGTGACATTTTGAGTTTCTATTTGGAAATGACCTGTAATCAAGTAAGGTGCCAATAAAAAAAGAGCTCAAAACTTAGTTAGGGGTCAGAATGAATTGGTAAGGGTATAGTGGCACTAGTTGTAATACTTGCAAAGTTCTTTGTTTAAAGTCATATGATGTCATGGTTTCCAATTTAGCTTTTATGAGATATATCTAAGGAAATAGAATTGAATTCATGAAAAAATTCACTTTAGGATTTCAATGGAAGTACTCATTAAGAGATACTTCGAAGATGTTTTGACAACATTCCCATTTATGCCTGTTGTGTCTTTCTGCTGGTTATGTCTTGGGCTTCATGTGGGTACATTAATTTAAAAATTATTAGTCTGGAAAATGTAAATTTTGATGTACAACATTTTTATTAATGGTAAGATACCTGATTAACTTTTGGTCAAAATAGATTCATAAGACATGACTAAGGGTAATATTACTTCTTCAGTTTTCTCAGTTGAAGTATCATAATTAGAAATGATATATTTGATGCAATAATTGTAGCTTGAGGTTAAATGAATTTGTTGCATTGAACGCTTTATCCTAAAACTAATCATTTAGAAAATATTTTGATTTATTTGACTTTTCATCTTTAGGCTAAACATTTTAGCCACATTTGCAGAATACCGTTAAATAGAAAATGATATTCTTTGAATTTTTTTTAGTCAGTTTTGTAGAAAAAATATCACTAGAATTAAAATCTAAATAAAGTAGAAAATATTAATGTGCCACTACATTTACCAATATTTTGTAACTTAAAAAAACAGCTGAATGAAAATGTCTCACCGTCTCCTAAACTAGAAACTACTTTTGGGAAATGATATGCTACTTTTTTGTTCTTTAGCCATGTAAAATTATTTTTCATTTTGATAAGGGAATGGATGCTGTGACTCGGCAAACAGGACAGCATATGGAATATGAGCCTGACTGGGAATCTGCTTTTAACCTCCACCTAAAATTGGCTCATGTTGTCGCTCTAGTCATTGATTGGTGTTCAACTGATCGAGTTGTATTAATTAAGGCGTACAGGTTAGGATGATGATTTCTAGTTACTATTTATTATTATTAAATTATTGCAAACCGTTCTAATGGTCTTCTCTAAAACTTCTGAATGCATAACTTTTAGTAATTGTAAAATATAATTTTTCAATAAATATTTGTGGAAATTTATTATTTGTTAATCCACAACAGAGCAACACTAAAAAAACTTCAAGAGTCTCAAAATGTAGGAGGAAATCAGACAGGAGATGGAGACAACAAGGGAATTACAATGTTTGGTGAGGCTGTTGAAGTTGGTGAGCATTCAGCTGCCTGTATCAAATATGATGTAGCTTCAAAGCCTGTTTCGGTTCACCTTCCTCTCTCTAGGCTTCTGGCTGGCCTCCACCTTCACCTGCACAAACATGGACTATCTTTTGATAGCCCGGAGTTCCATCCCGATGTAAGTGATTACATGGAAATTATTGTTACAATCATCATTGTGATTGGAGTAAAATTTATTGGCTAGTATCTTAATTGCTATCAGATTTAGATATTTGCATACTATTTATCATAAAATTTTTTAACAAGTTCCTAAATTTATGATAATTTTCATTCTTATATGTAATACCGTTGAGTATAATTTGAGAAATATGTTGCTTTCTTATGATAATAAAACTTGCCTTTGACTTAGAGTTTGAACAAAAAATTGACTGTTTCAGGGTCATTAAACAGCAAATAGGATAGAATAGAATAGAAAATATTTCACTGCATAAACTATTTAGATAAACAAATACAGTAAGTCCCCAACTTACATGGTGAATTCATTCCGAAAATTTCTGTGTAAGTCGAAAACAGTGTATGTCGAAAACTCCTCGAGTGTCATTCACTGGGTCAAGTACCATACATTCCCGTGTTCATATATACGCGTTCATATATACGCGTTCATATATATGTTATATACTATGTGAAGAATGCCATCTATTGACCAGATATTCAACTAACTGAATATG